>JACGTJ010005302.1:0-16549 GCA_014858695.1 Chrysomya rufifacies | reverse complement strand
ATATATATATATTTTTTTTTTTTTTACAAGTTAACATTTACTTTAATATTATGTCAATATGTCGAGACGTTCCTATAACTTACAACTCTACCATGAATTTTAACACAAAATTTAGGATCTAGTTAAAAATTTTGTGTCTTCCTTTCCTAGGTATGTTCAATGCCGTCTTTGCAGAATTAAATTAATTCAAACGGTTTTGTTAAATTTTAATTAAATTTTGACTTTATTTTATTCCAACAATTTAAAGAATTTATCCGTTATAAATTCGCTTTGCCAACGTATGTAGATTGTGATCATCATTGCCATTTTATTTCATTTTTCTGCTTTCAGTTTGCTAAATTGTTGTGTCATTTTGACACACAGAGTAAATAAGAAGAATAAGTGGCGTTTATAAAATGTGCGCTGTTTTCTGAAATTACTCAATTGATTTGAATAAATTAATTTAAAAAAAGTTAATACATCTTTAGTCCAACTAATTAAGTATAATAAAATTTGTTTTTAATAATCATGGATGGGAACAGTTCATTAGAAAGAAGATACAGCTTTAATATGGCTCAAGGTATTCCTGTTGCCGATTCTACTCATCTAAATGGTAGTGGGTACGTACTTTACTCTGATTTTACTAATTTGATGATTCTAAAAAATCCATTAGTTTTTCATGGGGTACAACAAAGCACCGTAGTAATTCAAGTTTTTCTTTAAATAATATACACAATACAACTGGAGACGCTGAAAGTAGATCAATTGCTGTCAGCCCTAAATCTAAAAATGTTTCAAAAATTGATGCAAGAATTGCAGCAGATATACAAAGTAAAGGTTTAGCGTCACGTATTGTGAAGTATCATGAAAGTGGAACTAGACTGAATCGTAGTATGTCAGCACATAATTTGTACAGTAAACCAGGACAGTTCCCGGTAGTTACTTTGAGGAAAACTGAATTGCCTTATAGAGCTACTAAACAAGAATTGTCAATGATACGTATACCGCCACCAGGTTAGTAAACATTAGTACCTAAAACACGCAATAAGTTGTATACATTTTTATTTGCTTTATTTATATTTTGAAGAAAAGTCATCATTTTATGGAAATACAATTTCTAGTCTTTTGAGATCTAGTTCTGTAGTGGGCTTACAATCGAAAAGGACAGACGATTTATCCGGAGAAAATCGTCCTATAATACATCCTCCACCCACAGAAGATGATATGGCTCCAACACGTAGTGTTTTAGATGTATTAAAAGAAATTTCTCGTAAACGTATTAATAGCGATGTAAATATATATCTTAACATTTTATATGTAATATTACTTATATGTGTATATTTTTTTTATTCAAGGACTTAGAGGTCGATGAAACTTCCAAAAAGTATTGTAATCGTACTACTAATGATTTTGTGGATATCGGTAATAATACTATACCTGCAATTTCATCAAATCATACAGCCGCTGCATCTTGCCAGCGATATAAAAGACAAAGGGATTGTATAACACCACAACAAAATGTACAAATTTTAGAAAACAAAACATCTCCAGAACAGGCCAAGAAACGTGTATGTAGTTACAATAATGACATTACAAGTTCGTTAAGTTCGAGCATGAAACATAAACTCAATGGAAGTACCAAAAGAAGTTCGGTGGCACATAATCTAAATCAAACTATGCCTACCAATTTGGAATCATATGAAATACAAAAGTCGAAAATGCAACGATATAATCAACAAAATAATGACAAAAACAATACTCGAGTCGACGTAAGATTTGATAATCTTGAAAATACTTTAAGAAATGTAGACTCAATAAAACCCATAACGCCCATACCGGCAACACCTTATACTCAAGAAAAACAATCTGAAGGAGTTGCCCCCAAGCGCACTATATCAGAACCCATTTATAATACTGAAAGAAAAATTGGAGTGAATTCTGTGCAGCCAGCAAATAAGCCTCGTTTAACTTTATTCAACAAAAAGTATGAGGAAGGTGAAAGCGAGGCTATCAACGAAATAAATGAAATTGAAAATACTAATGGATTTGATGATTTTGGAGAATGTGCTGGAATTCCGTTTGTTAAGCCCAAAAAAATATCTATAAGTGGATTAAGGAATCCTGTAATAGAAAGAACACAAAAATCTAAATTAGCTTTAATGTTAAGTGGTTTAAGAGGTGAACTTTATCAAACTTCTGAAACTGATGAGTTGGATTCGGCAAATGGAAAGCCACATAAAACAGAAGAAGTTAAATCAAACCCAATCATTACAATTGGAACGTCATCCATACAGCAATCTAATACTACAACTGTAACAACTTTAACTACTGGCAAATCCTCTAGTAATACAGGAGTGCTAACTGCATCTAGTACATTAAGTTTAACAAAGACAAACATATCACCCCCCACAACCACCAATATTTCTTCAAATAAGACAGCATCGCCTCTAGTTGGACTAAAGTTGACTCAGCCTTCTGAAAAAGCAACAACTACAAGTATTAACGAAACAAAAACGGTAGAAGCTTCTAGCATACCTAAAGTACCTGTGTTGGGTGGTTTTTCTTTAGGAACAAATAATACAATCACTACAAGTACTTCGGCAGTGACAAATACAACATCTATTAGTACTACTAAAGTTACAGTTACAACAACCTCATCATCTGCTCCACCAACCACTAGCAATCTGCTTAACTTTGGAGCTTCAACGCAGTTAACTTCAAGTTCTCAAAATACTGACAAATTAAATGCAAATTTACAAACTGCAACTAAAGAAAATTCGTTGAAATTTTCCTCGGTTGGTACAGCATTTACATTACCAACGAAAAATTCAACTGATTCCACGAATAATGCAACCCCTGCAACAAAAACTAGTTCTTTTACTTTTGGAACAAATGTAGCTAGTCCGTCATCTTCAACTAGCGTAACAAATCCAGCCTCTAATAATGAGGTAAAGCCTAATATAAATTTTAGTGTTCCATCTACATCTACACCTTTAGTCCCTAATTCTATGTTTGGTATTTCGACTACTTCCTCTACTTCTGCAAACAACACTTCTTTGTCTAGCACTACTAACACAGCTACCAGTGGATTCAAATTTGGCGCTGCCGTTGCTTCTACAAACCCAACTCCCAGCACAACTTCATTTTCATTCAATACCACAAATCCAATAAAAACAACTAATGAAACTTCTGCAGTTATTTCAAGTGATTCAGGAAATACATCCTTATCTTTTGGTTTTGGAAAAAATGTTTCACAACCGGTTACAACATTTGGAACAAATACCAATAGTGCATTGAAACCACAGCAACCAACTTCAGGATTTTCGTTCAATTCGGATACAAAAATTCAAAGTTCGACATCGGTAGACGCAAATAAATCTGCAGCACTAAAACAACCAGAAACTAATGTTTTCAGCTTTGGATCACCAAAACCAACATCAACATCGGGTGTAGCTACTCCTACTCCTATATTTGGCAATACAAGTAATGCTTCATCGATATTTGGTTCAAATTCCAACAAAACTGAAGCACCAACATTTGGATCAATTAGTGAAAACAAATCAGCTACGACTGCAGTATTTGGTACAAATAGTAGTAATAATAATCCATCAATATTTGGAGCAAGTGCTGATAATAAAACGGCGGTTGCAAGTACGTCATCAGTATTTGGTGGTGGAGGCTCTGCTAGTGGCAGTAACAATAGTACATCGACTCCATTTAGTTTTGGTTCAAAACCAGCAATTGTTGCACAAACTACTAATACAAATACTACTAATAACGCTGCTGGTGGCTTCTCATTTGGTTCTGCAGCTTCCAACAATTCTCAAAGGGCACCATTTGCTTTTGGTACTAAAACATCCACAGCGAATACAACAGCCAATACTTTCGGAGGTTCGACTTCTACTTCTGGACAAAACACAAGCTTTTCATTTAATTCTGCAAATAAATCAGATAATCCATCAAATATTTTTGGTGCAGCCGTAAATAAACCAACGGAAAATGTAGCATCTCCAGGGGGATTTTCGTTTGGTTCTGCATTATCTCCGAAAACGGGCTTTGGATCGGGATCAAGTGGTAGTTCATTTACCGCAGGAAGTGTAAGCAACACAAATAATTCTACTTCTGGATTTAGCTTTGGCGGTGCTGGAGCTTCGAAGCCAAATGATATCTCCACCGGTCCTACTTCGGGATTTAGTTTTGGCACTGCAACAGCTTCAAAACCGAACGAAATCTCATCTGGATCGACATCGGGATTTAATTTTGGTGGTGCAACAGCATCAAAACCTAACGAAATGTCATCAGGCTCTACATCTGGATTTAGTTTTGGCGGTGTAACACCTGCAAAACCAAATGAAACTTCTATTAATAAACCATTCTCTTTTGGCTCGTCACAATCTCAGCAGCAACAACTGTTGTTAGGATCTAACAACACTGCCAATCCTTCAAATATTTTCGGTGCAAATACATCTACTAAAACCGCACAACCTCCAGCTTTTAATTTTAATGCTGGCAACTCTACGAATATACAATCCAATGCACCAGCGACCAATAATATATTTGCTCCTGGTGATCGTGTTATACGTCGAGCAACAAGACGTTTGCAAAAATGACCCGCAGATGTACTTTAAAGAGATAAGTCTTGTACAAATAAAGGATTGAACTAATGAAAATTTGATTAAAACATAATATTTTTATATATAAATAAATTTAAAAATTTAATTTTCTCATATTAACAAGTTATTTATTTTCAAAAAGAGTTATATCTTTAACCCTTAAATGTATAGTGTACCTTGTATGAAACTTAATTATTTCGTTGCATTTTTAAATGTCAACTTAATACGATTTCTATTGCAAACAGAAGTAAAAAAACTTTTCTGAAAAATACAACTTTGAAACATTTTCGTTTGTTATTTAATATCAGGAAACATTAGAAGTTAGAGTGTACATTTTTGCATCCTATTCCGAAAATTTCAATGTGGATTTTTTAATATACGTAAGAATAAATATATGTAGCTATATTTTAAGTAATCATTTTGACCTATTTTTATATATAGAAGTATTGTTGTCATTAACAAAAAAAAAAACAGGATTTAAATATGTGCGATTGACCATAGCCAAATAAAATTTTTCTTTCACCATGCGCTTGACAGAAACTCTCGCTTCGCTTTACTAGAATAGCCAGATTCCAATGATTACAACAATGTAAGGCTACCACATTGTTTTAATTTTTGGTAATGTATTTTTTTTTTGATAGATGAATGAAGTCTTTTAAATTCAATAGTTAAATTTTTAGATCTGATCAATTTTAAGTAAATTGTATTATATGTATGTAAACGTTATAGTATCTACATAACATATCAATATCAGAATCTTTACGTTACGCAAGGACATGTGTGTAATAATATGCAATAAAGAAGCGATAGGAGTGTAATGCAAGACATGTTATATTATTCAAAAAAATATTATTTATATTCTTTAATTTTCATGAAAAATGTAGCATTTTTATATTGTTCTGAACAAATAAAAATGCACTTGAATAATACAACAAAAATGTTTCGAAAAAAATACATGTGTAATTGTTTGACAGTGCTTCTCATATGACAATTTGCGACATAAAATTATTAATGGCAGTCTATTGTGTGAACGCCTTGTAAGAGAGTACGCGAAAAAGTAATCAGTATTCGAAAATAGAGTTGCCATATAAGGGTATTGTCTCCAAATTGGGAATTAAAAAAAATTTGGTGAGAACTTCTTGCGGAAGCATTTGAGGGATTTTTGCAAATTATGCAAAATTTAGCTTGACAAGGAAACAGATTCAAAAAGTTATGATGGCTCTTGCTTTATCACTTACAGATACATTTTTATGAAATATAAATTCTTAATATAGAAGAAAAGTTGCTTATTGTTATATTTTTAACGAAAATGTTACAAATATTAAAGGTTAAAGCTGAATTATAGATACAATTGTTAAGTCAACTTCATTTAATTTCTAACATAAATCTTTGAGATCCTTTGTCTTTACAATGTTACATTTTAAACATATTGGGGAGAAATTTATTTAATAAAATTTGGGATTTTTGGAGCAAAGGTCGCTGTTTTTCTGGCAACACTATTTGAGAATGTAAAATAACTAAATACTTGATACTTTTAATCTATTCGAAGAAGAAAGAAAGAAACGAAGAAGAAAAAAGATTATTGACTTTGCTGACAAATCTGTTCATTCTTGTATTATTTTTTAAAATAATTAATTTTAAATATAAACAATTTATAAAGTGCAACAAATAAAAACAAAACCATTTAAAAAAGTTTCGAAATTATAAAAGAAAAAAATAGATATGTTTTTGAATAAATGTTGAAAATTAATTTGGGCTGGACAGCAACAACAGTCGAATAGGTAGGCGCAAAGAACAAGTGACAAAGAATAAAAATATTGTACATCATAAGCGAGTAACAACACCCGGTTATAATGATGAAAAAAAAATTCAAGTTGTCTTCTTTGCACATAACAAAATCCCAAATAACAAAAGTTCAGTTCTGATGGAATATAGATATGTATGTACATACTACACAGATAGATGTACCCATTTGCGACTAGATATCTGTAATATGCACAATGTTGTTTGTCTAAAATGACTAATTTTGTTTAAAAAAATAAAGATATTGTTTGTGAAATAAGATCACGGTTTGCAAAAGCCATATCTTGGAACAGTAGATAAATTAAGTAAAACAACACTTAATTGTAAATAAATTTCTATTGAGGCAAATCAATTATTTAGACAAAATTTTTATTTATGAAGAAAAATGCAATAGCCTATTAAAATGATTGTGTTTTCAATCTATTTTACGTAAAAATCTCCTTTAATTAAATTATTAATTAATGTTTTTTTCTTTATTTCATGTCCCATTAAAAACAGCAACAAACTATATTGAAATATACATAAGAACTTATTAACGCACACACACCACACAAAAAAACTCACTAATTCAACAACAACAACAAAGTACTCACGCATCAACCAATACAACAATAATAACGTACAAGAAAATTTCAACAACAATAATAACAAGAAGAATCAGAAGAGAGCAGACCAGGCGGCACAGTGGGTTTTATTCGTAGCATTTATCATAATAACAACCAAGAACAAAAAGAAGAAATAATACGAACCCGCATTCTAAAAAAACTATGACGGAATATAAGCTGGTCGTTGTCGGAGCTGGTGGTGTTGGTAAATCTGCTCTAACAATTCAATTAATACAAAATCATTTCGTTGATGAATACGATCCAACAATTGAGGATTCTTATCGCAAGCAAGTAGTGATAGGTAAGTTTAATTAATTTTTTATTATATATTTACATATTGTACATACATATATTTAAAGTTGTATTATCTAAAATTTATTAAGGCATAGCATGTCAAGATTACTGGAGTTATTGATTTTTGTAATTATATATTTGCGGTTCGATAGGAGTTATAGGTATTGGAAGCTCTAATTTTTCTAAATTTATTCATATTAAAAAAATCGACAATGCTGTGCATTTTCGGCAAATCCTGACTTGCTAAAAATTTACTATCTGGGTGCTATAATAAACGTGATTCTATAATATATTTTAATTGCATTTGGAGAAGTTAAAATCATTACATTATGAATGCTGTAAACATAAATACTTTATTTTCATATTCTCATTAAAAATATTTTTTTCAATGAAACTAAAGTGTATTAAATTTACAGTAAATCATCATTAGATAGATTATTGTTTAGATCATTGTTCTTTTGCTGTAATCTTGAGGTGTTCGCCAGAAAGACAAATGCTAAAAGAATGCGATCAACTTCGATTGGGTGGGTACACCAGAGCTTTTGTGGTTTTCCGCGGCATATTTTTCTCTATTTCTCTACTAGCAGACGAACGGACATGGAGAAATCGACTTAGAATCTGATGTATGTATACATATTGGTGTAGATAAATATTTCAATATGTAACAAACGAAATGACAAACCCAATGCGCTCGAATTTTCAAAAAGTATTCACCATTAAGTGGGAGTATTGTTTCTTAAATGACTGCTATGTTGCAATTTCTTTTTATTGCATTTGCGATTGCATACATAAATATGTATTTATTTTTTACTTGTCCATTATTAAATGTATGTATGTAGATGGCGAAACATGCCTGTTGGATATATTGGACACAGCCGGTCAAGAAGAATATTCCGCTATGCGAGATCAGTATATGCGTACCGGGGAAGGTTTTTTGTTAGTTTTTGCAGTTAACAGTGCAAAATCTTTTGAAGATATTGGCACATATCGTGAACAGATCAAACGTGTTAAGGATGCTGAAGAGGTACCAATGGTTTTAGTTGGCAACAAATGTGATTTGCAAGCGTGGGCTGTAAATATGACTCAAGCTAGAGAAGTAAGTATGCCAAATGAAAACAAATTTACAAGAAAAAAAAAATCAAAATTTTCCATTTAATTGCAGATTGCCAAACAATATGGCATACCTTTTGTAGAAACATCAGCAAAGACTCGCATGGGCGTAGATGACGCCTTTTATACTTTGGTTCGTGAAATCCGTAAAGACAAAGAACACAGGGGGAAAAAGGGTCGTAAAACATACAAAAACACAAATCGCAAATTCAAATGTGAGCTTCTTTAAATCGAATTCCTTCAACTAAAAGGTGGTAGCACATTTTCTTCGTACATTGAATGAGAGACTACATAATACATACAACATAAAAACATACATAAACAGATAAGGATAATATAGAAATACCTATGCACTCAAGCTACAAAATTTGCAACAAACAACAAGGTATGTTATTGTATGCAGTGCGTTAGATATAAAAAAAAAACGATAAAAGAGTTGTCAGTGCTAATTATTATGATTTCAATAAGATTAATATTATTTAAAATTTTTTAAGAACTTTGATAAAATAAGATTAAAAGTAAATAAGTGTAAGTAAACTCTTGCACAATTATTAAATTCAAATAAAGTTTAACAATAGAAAGAAAAATATTAACAAAGATAAATCCATAAAATCTATAAACAACAACAAAACACACTCTTATACATAAGTATTCTATTTTTCGCTCACGCACAAAAATTAAACTAAAATAATAATAATAAAAATACAAAATAACGAAATATTTTCATATTATAGAAAGGAGATAAAATTAGAAAGGATTTACAAACATATTTTATTTTTTAATTTAGTTCGGTGCTAAATATTTAAAAAATAAATTTTACACGTTTTCATTAATTTTTATTGTATGTATAATTTTTTTATAAAAAGAAAAAATAAAAACAAAAATATCGTTTATAATTTTCTTATGCTACGATGCTAAATTTACTCTTCTTTGCCATATTTTATAATTTTACAAATTGTATTAATCGTGAATTTAATGTGTTTGTTTTTCAATGCTGCTTTTTTTTATTATTTTTTTCTTTTTTTGTAAAGTTGAGTTATTTTTCATTGAACTAATGATTATATTTCCTAGACTTAGATCTTTGTATTCTGCCACCATTGGGTTGATATTTTTTATATACAAACATATAACATAATTTCTTTATTATTAATTTGTGTCTTAATTTTATAATAATTATTATTTTTTAATAAATGTACACGTATTAACATTTTATGTAATAATTATTGAGCAAAAAAAAAAATGGTATATTTAATCGAAAAACAAAATAATAAAAAAAAAAAACAATAAATAAACAAATAAAATAAAAGTTTATTGTCTTATCATGAGAAAAATAAAGTAATTTTGCAAATACTAAAGGATCATTTTATTTTCAATTTAATGCGGTAAAATTAGGAAATTACTCATAACACTTATCGAGAATTTTGAGTAAAAATTAACTTTGCAACAAAATTACTGAAATTCAAACGTATACGTATATTGAAATAATTGACATTTTTTAAAAAAAAGGAAAATAAAAATAACTAATTTTAAAACAATGTACGCTAATAACTATAATAGTTCAAGAAAAAATTATATGGCAAATGCAGATGAAAATACTTATTGCATAATTTTAAATATTGCTAAAGGTAAGATGAATGTGTTAATGATATCTCTTTTAGTAAGATTTCAAAGTTATTATTAGGCACCGAATTTCATTCAGAACATTTAAACAACGACGATCTTAATGGTGGACTTATTTTAAAGGTGTCTCTCAAGGGGGTTGTATTTGAAGTGGAGGGAAATTTTACACAGTCTAAAACTGTAGAATTTAATAGTAATTGCATTTGGGAATGCGATTTGGATGATGTTAAAAGGTAATATGATATGTTGAAAGATCATTCAATGAAAGATACGAAGATTTTAATACAGATCTTCAAACAGATTGTGGTTATAGATTTGTAATGTCAATAAACTTAAATTAAGTTTGACATAATTTTAGAATTAAAACTGATAATCGACAAATAAAGCTGGATTTTTTTTTAAAAAATGATTTCTATATGAATGAGACTCCAAAACGACTGGGATTATTAATGCTGTCATTGCGAGGAGTAAAAATTATAAACAGCTTAACGAATCTACAGGTAATTGAAAGCAAAACATAATAATATAAATATAATAAAACAATTTAGACATAAAAAATTTTGTCGTTCATAGATTAAACCGCGCTGTTGTAAATTATCTTCATTAAATCCTAAATGTTGTAGTAATAATCCCCAAATCTACTTTACAATTGCAATTGTTAAGAAAAGTATAATTGAACATAATAATTTGGAAAAAGTACATAATATTAGTTCCTAACAAAAATGTCTTGTTCACTGAAAATTCACTAATATTTTTAGATCAATCCTTTTGTAACTGAAAATCCTGGAAATAATGGTACATTAACTTGTAATGTAACTCATACAACGAACATGTTACATTCTCAGTTTGGATTATTTGTAAAACTACTAGAAGATGTTGGTCAAATACAAGTGGGAAATAATTTACAATTAGATTGTGATATATTCTGTGTTACTATAACATTTAAACAAATTAAAAATGTAATTGGCCTTATGAATATCAGCCAAACATCAATGGAAAATAGTAAGCGATCATTTGTTTTACAATATGATTTTCTAGGTAGCATCTCAAATTTAGAATTTTTTATAAATAAAAATGATTGTTATACGATTAATCAAAAAGTGAGTCTGAATATTCGATCGTCTTTGAGTAGTCTACAAATGTATTTCAATCGAATATTTTACATTCCCATGTATTTGTATTATATGAATAATACTGCTATAGCAAGGTATAATTTAAATATATC
The DNA here is from genome assembly GCA_014858695.1 of Chrysomya rufifacies. Taxonomy (NCBI): domain Eukaryota; kingdom Metazoa; phylum Arthropoda; class Insecta; order Diptera; family Calliphoridae; genus Chrysomya; species Chrysomya rufifacies. The sequence goes on along the minus strand of JACGTJ010005302.1, from coordinate 5,300 downwards.
GCCATTTCTGCCCAAAGACATAAACTATTTTAATAAAAATGATGTTGGCTTGTGGATTAAACAGGGTTTTTTTAATTTCGATTATTTAAACGAAAACACCTGCGCAACGTATGCACAACCTATGCTAGAATTTGCAATTAAATTGGAATTAATTACAAAAAATAATAATGATATAGAGTGTAATTTTTCGCGGGCTATAAATACTAATACAGCAATTAATTTTGAAAAAATCTCTAATATGTCTGAAAATAATGATGCAGAACAGAGGCATAAAACAAATCATAAAAATAATGTTAACAAGTCTGTATATACCGTGGCTGTGAATACAGATGTATGTTTTGAGTCTGAAATGGCTATGAAATTATATTTATACTATATAAAACAATTTAATAAGTGGAAACGACATGAAATTTTTCGTTTTTTAAATGAATTGTCTCATGTAAAAGAAATTTATATGCAGAACCTACAAGAGAGATGGGACTATTATAAAGATGTTTTAATTGCTCGACTTGAAACAAAAATTACAAAATTTGAAGAAATGCTTACTCAGTTCGAGAACTTGCAACATCAATTAAACAACGCTGCAGCAACAAACATTGAAATTATATCGATTGCTGCTGATATAAAAGAAAATTTTGAATCTATCTATAAAACACAATTCATACAACTTGAGAAAAAAGTGGAGCTTTTGCAAAAATCTGTTGAAGTAAAAGGTTTGAGAATATATTGAGTCTGTTTGTCTAACACAATGAAGTTGATCAAAGTTGTCTGAATATAATAAATTTTTTAACTTAAAAATATCTTCGTTGAGTTAGACGAATAGCTAAATTTTTTTTTAAAGAAAATTAACCATGAATAATGCTGTAATTATCCAGAAATCGAAAATGCTGACCTAAAAAAATATGTAGACCATCTGGAAAACCAATTAACTTTATGTAAAATTTCCCATATATCTATAGATCAACTAAAAGGTGTTCTTGATGACATGGTAATTTATTTCTTTCTTTATATCTAAATCGTATGCATTAATTTAGAAAAACAAATACAATTTGGAAAAAAAAATGTCCTAAGCTTAAATAGTGATTTTATTTTATATATTTTTAAGCGTATGCAAGCCAATCGTTTTGCCAGAATGGAGTGTTTTTATAAAGTAGAATGTTTTGGAGAAATAAACAAATTAAAACATAAAATATTGCAATTACTTAATGTTCAAAAATCACCTACAAAACTTAATATGAAGTAAGATTTACTCAAATTAAATTAAGATATTCATATTTTGGTTATTTTTTATATAATCCATATTCGTAAATTACAGTTTTAACTTGGAGGAGATATTAAACGATGAAACATCATGCTTTCAATTAAGCAATGCCCAATCTAACAAAATTCTTTCAGTTCACTCCTCAAGATCGACTAGTTCGGCATATATTTTTTAATTTTGTATTGTTTTATATTAATAATCAGAAATAAAATATATTTGAAATGTTGTTTAATCAGTAAGTTCATTTAAATTTAAACTACATAAGTATTTAATTATTTTCTTTAATGAAATATGGTAAAACATCTAAAGGTGCGGAATAATCCATTATCCATTTTGGACCTTTATGAATGGTATTGGTATTTCCATCTTTCCAAGTACCCTTTGGTAAGTAAATATCTCGCTTATCACTTCCATCTTCAACAACCGGAGCAGATATAATATCATCACCCAGCATAAATTCTATAAAACAAAACTAATTGTTAATTTATGAAGATAAAAAATATATATGTATACATACGATCGAAAATTCCTTGAGCTGTTGTATCATCTGGATCCGCCCACCAAAGTGGTGTATTAACTGGCTCACCAGTTGTCGCTGCTAGTTTAAAACGTTCCATTATTTTAGGTGAGTAATATTTGTGTAACTCAGTAAATTTTTTACTAATTTCGACGGTCTCATCATCAAAATACCATGGAACATAAGAAAATTGCATACTGGGCATAAAGACATTAGCCTGAAGCCACCTCAAAAACAATTGTTTTGTAGGTGGTTTATTATTGTAGCCGTTGCCACCAATCATGTCTGGCAAAACAAACGGATAACCATTTAAATTCATCTGCAGCAATGTTGTTATTAACGTCACTAGGCCATTTTCCCATTTCCATTCGGAATCTTTGTCTATCATACGCACGAATATGGGTAAGTCTTGGGTTCCTTGACCAGAGCGTACTTCAACCATTGCACCCAATGAACCAACTGTGCGTACATAGTCTCTGGTAATTTGACTTGGAGAGAAACTAATTGATGAGTTTAGGACAGGATCGTCTGGTACCCAACTGGACTCCCCTGCATCAAATTTGAAACTGTCTATGCCATCTTCGGTTTGCAGCCTGCGCAGACGTTGCTTAAACCACTCTTGAACTTCAGTTTTTGTAAAATCAATGTAGGCTGCTTCACCAGTCTTACTATTCCACCATTGTGTATCCGGACTGTTGTTGTGATCTAATACTAAATATCTAAGTAAAGAGAAATATTTAATGTTAACTCTTTGTAATAAAATATGGATATCAGATGTTTGTATTACCCTTTCGAAAGGGCCTCTTTGTAAATTTCTTCGCAATTTTTATTAATGAATGGATGTATCCACAAAGTAACTCTGAACCCATTTGCCTTTAAATAATCGGTTAAAGTTTTTATATTAGGAAATTTGCTTTTTCTAAATGTCAGTGCACCATAACAGTCTTCCCAGTCGTCGTCAATTTCCAATTGGCTGTTTTCGAAACCCAACGATTTAATTTTATCAGCAAATTCTCTAATAATGTTATCATTGATTTCAGTTTTGTACAAAGCCCAAGTCGACCAAATCGGATATTGGACCATGCGTTCATCAGGATATTCTTTTGGATAACCCAAAATATTTCTGACTGCGTACATGTGGGCTATTTTTGCATTATTTGCTATGCCAATGTGATATATAAAACTCACTTGGTTCATACGAACATCATAAGGCAAGGATTTAATGACCGTGAAACACAATTGATTTTCATATCCCAACGAATTTTGTTCAATAAATAATGGTGTATCATCCTCTACGTAGAAAAACTTCCCATCTGAATTGAGCCAATAACGCTCAGCTATGCCGGCATTATGATCTTCTTTTGTAAGATATGAATAGTTGGTAAACATTTGACGTTCGATTGGCCAATATTGATGACGATCTTCGGGCCCACCGTACCAATGAGTATTTCCAATATTTAGTTTAATACAATCCATAGGTTGAGTTTTATCCACTATGTTTTCACGTATAATGCGGACATGCGTTATATCATCTGTTGATGATAACAATTCAAATTTAACAGAATTTATACCATCAGTTAACTGAATCATTCCATCGGTTGTAAATTCCAAATTGTTGTTTGTGACAAAATTATCAAAAGTAACACTTTGTAAAACATCGGAACCTGGAATACAACACAAATTATATCGTACACAAAACCTATATAATATATATTGTTCAATATACCTTTTAATATCTCGTATTGTAGTTTTGAAGTAGTTCTTTGTAATTGTATAAAGATATTCGAATTTGGAAATTTATATCTTGTCTCCACACTTTTACAGGACTCTATGAATGGAACTAATCCTGCAGCAATTAACACAATTATAACAAGTTTTTGCATTTTGACGATTCTATTGCATTTTTTGTTAAATTAAATTTATATTTCTCCAGAAATTTATTTAGCTGTAAACCGCTTGTAGTTACAAATGTGTTGAACACAATTCAACTTCCAATCGAAATCCGTAACACCTTTTATATGAAATTACCTATTAACGACAAAGGTATTGTTTTCGTCTAATATCTCAAGTATTCACCTCTTCACAAGTAAAATGTTTATTTGTTTATAACAATTGTTATGATAGCAAAGATTTAATAACAAATCATTTACACAAAAATGTTCTGATGAACATATGAAAAAACACAATACACAATACAATATTAATCACTATCATCACATGTACAGTGCATTATAGTTTGATACGTAATGTGAAGAATACTTAGGATGAACTCAAAGTTCACATAAATTCATTGAAAATAAACAAACCTATACATAAGTACCCTAATACATAAGAAAAGCCCAGTATTTTTATGTGTTGTTGATAATTTCAAAAATGCACAATTATTTAAATTTATTTATGGTCAACTGAAATATTATTGGATCTATGATTTTTAATCTTTATGAATGAAGAAAGCAAATTAATATAAGTATATTTTTTTTAATTTTAACTACTTGTGCTAAATTTGTATTATTATTCTGCAAAATTTGTAACGTATAGAGAAAAATCATAAAACATCACATTTTATGTATGTCATTCGACTCGTAAGTACTTTCTGAGTCGATCTAACGATGTCTGGTTGTCTGTTCATGTAAACCATGTGAGCAAAGTACAGGGTTTTTACAGCTATTTTCAGAGCATTTAATACAACATGTTATGATCGTAAATTATTTCACTCACTCCCATACAAATATCTCCTTAAATGTTGTTTGCGACAAAATTTTCCTTTTTAAAATTTTAAACATAATATTCTTCCATTCGTACATGCTAAGTTTCATTTGAATTGTAGGTGTGGTAGCAATTTTATAGACATCTTAATAAAAATAACAAGTAAGATCGCTTTAGTCGGCTATGCCGAATCGTATATACCGTTTACCTAAGTTGGCCGTTCCAGATGTTCAAATCCGATAAAATGTTGAACAGAAAAATCCTCCAAAAATCAATAAAATTTTCAGTGAAACACAGAAGTCTCTATCTTTTATAATAGCTTCACAAATCGCATGGTAATGTGGTGTGATTGTATGTGTGGTTGTTATTTGCAAAATAAAAACAACAATTATAAATAAAATTTTTTAGTTCTTTGACAATAACTCGACTATTCATTTACCGATTTAAAAAATCAAAAAACCAAAATAAGTGCTCATTATGTATAGAAATAGACGAAATATTGAAAAATAACGGTTTTTTATTTTTAATGGAGTCTCAGATCAAAAATGTAGAAATTACAAANNATTACAAACGGAATGACAAACTTATATATACCCACTATATTCACTACAAGTTAAGGGTATAAAAATTTACGAATTACTGTTATGATCAATAAATATATGACAAAAGTTATAACTATTATGTACTTGATAAATACTTTTGAACAAGAACTAGGTATATTGAAATTAGTTATTATCAATACATTATTTCATCTAGGCCTGGAAGCATATAACTAAATTACTTAAATACCTTTGTGATTTAATAAAATTTCTAAAT
>JACGTJ010005299.1:0-15274 GCA_014858695.1 Chrysomya rufifacies | reverse complement strand
CATTTGTATGCACAAATGAATAAATAGGCGTGGCCCGCCCACATTCTGCCCACTTCAGCATTTATTTTATTTAACCTCTTTTGATGGTGGTTATCAAAGATTCGACCAAGTCGAATATAATCTTATTTGTTGTATATTACATTTGGTCCTATGGATTTTGAGAGTATCGATTTGAAAGTGATGTTTTCAACTTCACTGGAAGTGATGGTCAAGTTTTCAAGTGGTAGCTTTTCTAAGTCGTTGTTTCGAACCCAATTTTTCTGTAAGTTGCTTGAAAAACGGATTTTTCCACTTTTAGATATCTGTATATTGAGGTTATCATTAAAATCAATCGAAATGAAGTTTTAAATACTTAATACTATGACGATGTGCGTTTACGAGCAAACTAATAATTGTGGTTCATATTTTACAAAGATAAATCATTCTTCTTCAAAGAGAAAATAAGTTCTTAATGTATTCTTTGGACGAAAAGAAGTTCTTTAAATATTGAAAATAAAAAATCTTTATAATGAATCAAAAACAAAGAAACGTGCAAAGATGATACCTGGTGGTGGTACTCCAAAGAAACATACAATTAGAAAAATAATTTATAAATTTTAGATTTCTTTCATTTAAAAAGTCGGAAATTTATTGTGTAAATGTAAGTGAAATTTAAAGTAATATTAACAAAATAAGACACATAGATGTGATTTTAAAAATCGAGTTTTTATTGTAAAATCAAAAATTGGGTTAAATAGTTTGGAAAGAAAACACTTCTACTGGAAATGCTACATGTAATAAAAATAGAAATATTAAATATAATTATTTAGGCAATTCAAACTTAAAAATTCATATAATTTTTAACTTAAAACATTCATTAAATAAAGAGAAATTCTCTATATATTTATTATAAGGATTCAACCATTCAATTCATAAAGTATATGAGATATAGTGCCACTCGATTCAACATTACTTAGAGCAATATTTGCTAAATGAGGTTCATAACGACGTACACTACGCTTTGCTGTAGATGTATACGTCACTAAATTTCGTAAAATCAATGAGGCAGTTAAACGAATACTTTTGGTTACCGGCCCTTCATTCTCGTCCATTAGTTCTTTGGAATTCATTATATCGTTTGTATGACGTTTAATTGCCTGCAAAGCTGATAGTCCAGTAGCAGCATTCTGGGAGCTAGACGATGATGAATTGGAAGGTGAGGGCGAAGCATTATTAGCTCTCTGAGACAGTTCGAGATTACGAACTATTGTTACGGGCGGTAAGGCAGGTGTTATATTATACATGCCGGTAGCAATCCTACGTTGAACCGCTGCTCTTAAACTGTCCATGGTTAAATGATGATCGATTAAATGAGTCATAAGTGAAAAACGTTTACGAGGTACACCATCGCATAGATTTGGTCCAACGCCCCATTGACAAAAGATATCAGCGGCAGGATCTAAATGATCCGGAGCATGTGAAGTGCACACATGATGCTGTAAATCACCAATTGATTTAAACTTTTTACGTGGACAATTACGCCAATCACAAATGTACAACCATTGGGCATCACTAGCTGAAAGCTGTTGCGTTTGAAGTTGTTGTTGCTGCTGCTGTGGAGGTGGTTGCGGTGTTGGTGTTGGTTGCATTGGTGTTTGTGGGGTATTTTGATTGTTTTGTTGTTGTGCTGTAGCCGTTGCACTGCTAGACGTTGTTGTAGATGTAGGAGTTGTTGATACTGTAGATATTTGTGGCATTTGTGTAGGAAGTGTCTTAGGCGCAGAAGATGACTGAGTGGAAACTTGTGTTGTAGCAGTTGTTTTAGTAATTTCCTCTTTTTTATTTACTTCTGTTGCATTTAGATTGCTAGATATATTGGCCGTACTTGTATTCGTATTTAAATTAGGATTTGTATTTACAGCTGCCAACGGTGGCGGTCCTGAAGAATTGATAATAGGTGGCAATTTAACTGTGGGAAGCGACGGTTTTACTAAGGTTAAAGGTTTTTTCACATTAGCCAAACCAGTTGATTGATTATTCGCTGTAAATGGTGCTACAATACTGGGTACAACATTTGGATTTGTTTGATTCTTGGGCTGGATAAGAGATGTTGCTGTATCTGATAGCTAAAGTAAGGTTTTTAAAAATAATACAGTTAGAAAATTTTGATATTTACGAAGTTATAATAATATTGAAAAAAATAAAGTAAGATATAAACAACACAAACCAGCAACGAAATGATTGATAAAATGTTGTTTTTTGTAACAATGTTGATAAAAATAAAGACAAATTTTGATAATTATTTTAATGCTTAGAAAATGCAAGTGGAGGAAATAGTAATAAGCAGCAAGGGATAAGTAAATTTATGAAAATAAAACACATAAAAGCTTCATCTATTAAATATTTTTGCAATATTTGTTTACTTAATTTGTGATAAACTTTTTAAAATGTTAATAATTTATTTTTATTTTAGTTTGAATGAATGTGAATTGAATAGAATTCAAACATTTTAATACAAATTATATTTAATCTTTTGAATAAACTCGTATAAGAATTAACTTTGATATAGTTTCAAAAGCAGAATATTGTTGTTGAAATCGCCATCATTTACCCGAATTTCAAGTACGGAAGACTTTTTGGTATACTTGGGATGTTGGACCCAAAATATCTTAATGGTGTTAGATTCTTTTGACAACAGACTTACATAGGTACTTGACAGGAGTGTAACATATCTATGGTATTTATGATTCAAATCGTTAATTTTTTTAAACATTAATCAAAAGGCAAAGTTCTGGTAAGTTAAACAAGCCAGAACTCTACTGGAAAAAAAGAACTCCGCAACTCTTAAGGCTATGTTAAGAGCAAATCGGAATGGAATGTGTCGAACACATCATTTGACATTAAGGATTATTGAATAGGTAGCCAATTTTAATTTGGTCAACTATGTCAGGTGATTGAGAGCAAGACTGTACCCACATAATTGATATACATTATTAGTATTAGTTATCTCTTTGCGAAGGTCCTCACAATGAACCATATATAAGGTCTCCGTGTGAAGACGAACTTGTGATTTTGACATTGACCTAACGATTGAACGATTTGTACGGAAAAAAATACTTAATTATTCAACATCGGTTTTGTTTGTTTATCTTAATGCGATTGTAACTGTTAAGGTCATTAATACTGAAATACTGAATTAATAAATTGTTATATTATCTCAATAATGTAATGAACTATTTTTAAATGTTACATAGAATGAGTTTAGATTTCGACTATTATATATTTCAAAGATTTCTATATAAGAACATAAGAAATCAAACTATAAAAAATTAACATTACAAAAAGAACCAAAGCGAAAATTAATAAATAAATTGCAATAAATCAAAAAATAATAATTACAACAATAAGTGAGAAATAGAAATAGTATCGTTTTGACTTGCTGACTACTAGTAACAGCAAATTAACATCGAAACAAACCTTTGCTGAAATGAGTGTCGGAGTTTGGTGTTGTTGCTGTGACAATGATGAAGTTTTGTGCTTGGAAGCAACAATATTTGTCGGTAGCATTACTTGATTTTGTGTTTTAATTGTCTGATGTTGCTGAGACGTCGAAGACGTCGAAGTTTGTGGCTGTTGTGTTTGCTGTGAGACAGCAGGTAATGAAGAAATTTTTTGTTGTATTATGGAAGGATGTTGCTGTTGTTCAATAACAGCTCTTATTTGTTGCTGTACCTGTTGTTGTAAAATTGGTGGTGTGGATGATGTTGCCGGTTGCTGTGTAGTAATGATTGTTTGTGAGTTCAATTGACATTGTTGTGGTGGCTGTTGCGTTTGTGTTATAACGGTCTCTTTTATTTCTAATGCTCGCATGCCACCTGTAGAGCCGCCACCACTTAAGATAACATGACGTTTTTCAGATGGTCCTGAAATTATATGTTGTTGTATGATGGATTGATGTTGTTGTAGCTGAGGTATGGCTACTGGTGTTGGAGGTACAGTGGGAGAAGGTTGCACCAGAGATACAGTTTTAGTCATACGTGTGATGGTAGCTGGTTGAGGCTGTGGTGTTGGTCCGGTTTGTTGAGCTATGGGTTGATGTAATTTAATAGTTGCTGGTATTTGATTTAGTTGATTAAGTAATGAGGGAGATATTTGTCCAGCTTGAATTTGTTGTGTTTGCTGAGGCTGAGGAGGTGGAGGATTTGATGTTTGGATAATTTGTCGGGTTTGTGCTTGCACCGGTACATGTTGGATATGTGTTGCCGTGCCAGTTTGAGAATTTATGAAAATTTGTTGTGGAGTTTGAGGTCTTTGTGTAACGAGCACTTGTTGGCCTTGTGATGTCGTCATAATCATTTTTTGTGTCTGTCCGGGTGGACCAGTTGTAATTATTTGTTGTTGTTGCCCCGGCATTGGTTGTTGTTGCAAGATTATTATAGTTTTTTGCCCAGTTGATTGTTGTTGAGGTGTTTGGGTTACTAAAACAGTTTGAGTGGGTTGTGGTGGTGGTGGAGGAGGTTGCGGTTGCGTCTGTTGCGCCACTAAATATGTTTGTCCTTGTTGATTAGTAGCTAACACATACGTTTGTTGTTGTTGCGGAGCAGGTTGTATTACTTGTTGTATGATTTGGGTTTGCCCTTGTTGAGGCACTTCCAATGGTTTTTGTTGCAATATAACTGGTACAGTTTGCAGTCCTTGATCAGTTTTAATAGTGGCAACAGCATTAGGTATTTGTTGACTGGTTGTAGCAACTGGTTGAGTAAGTTTAATTTGTGGTTGATTTGACTGAAAAAGCAACTGTCGCTGTACACCCTGCATGGGTCCAGTTGTTTGTTGTTGCATTTTTGCGGGTATTATTAGAGAAGTTTGTTGGATTTGTGGTTGTTCCAGTGGTGGTGGTTGAGGCACTTGTTGCTGTGTTGTTGTAGAAAATTCTTCGAGATCTTCATCCTCTAATATGGATGCTGCCATTTCCGCATACAAATTTGCAGCGTTTTTAGATGGTGTTACTTGTATTTCTTCTTTTGTAGATGAACTGGATTCAATGGCCAAACGTTTATTGCTAGCCAAGTTATCATCTATTTTACGTTTTTGTAAATTGCTTCCTGGTATGGGTGGATCTACAATTTTCTTATCCAGAATATCAACCAACATTTGGTTGGCTAGAATTATAGGTCTACCTGATGCATCTTTAGCAACATTTGCTCCACTTAAGGGTGCCAATGGTGGAGGTGTAGATTCAGAGATTATTGTAGGTTTTTTGTCTAAAGTTTGAGGATGTGGATTTAAAGGCTTTATGGTGGTTTGTCCAACTTTAACGGGAGTATGTTGCATTAGAGGATTATTAACTAAAGCAGTTATTGCAGTACTAGCAACTTTAATGGGTTGTGTTGAAGTGGTAGTAACAACAGCTGAAGTTGTTATTGTTGTGGTATTTGTAGGAATAGGAGTAGAGTCCTTTTGTTTTAGTTGCCTTTGATTCACTTTGTTTGCCAGCAGACTTTTGATTAATGAACTTGATGGATTTTGAGGGTTAACTGTAGCGCTGTTGGATTGGATTACTGCGCCAACTTGGTTTGTGCATTCGGTAACTTGCATGGGTTCGCTTTCCTGCACTGAAGCCGTTAGTTGAGCTTGGCTTTCGTTTTTAACAGGAATGCCATCTTTTTCATCTATTTCCATTTTTTCGCTTTCGTTTTTAATATCAGCTTGTGGTGTTGCAGAAGAAATCTTATCAGTTATTGCTGGTTGTGTAGCCGAAGGATTTATCTCCGTCTTCACAGAACAAATTTCTTGTTTAAATGAGCTTGCTTCGAATTTTACAGTTTCAGCAACATTTGTATTAGCTACACTATCTGTTGTGTTTGCTTGAGCTGCTGTAGTTACAGAAGTGATAACAGTAGTAGGTGCTGGAATTGGTGCTGGACTATTTGAAGTTGTTGGCGCTAGACATGCTTCTAATTGCTGTTTTAGTTTTTTCTTATTTTTTCTAGCTGAGCCTGGATTTTCAGACGGTTTGCCGGTAGGTGATGTTTGACCACTATTTGCCGAAAGCAATGATTTTTGTAGAGGCAAAGGTTGTCCCCGTAATCTTATTGATACATAGTATAAGCCTGGTAATTCAGTTCCATCTGATTTCCTTACAGTAGCCGGTCCAGCAGTAGCAGTAAAAATAAGACGTACTAATTTAGGAAAATGCAAATGGTTAACTACAGAGTGTTTGCCAGACTTTTGACAATGTGATAAATACATGCGATATAATTCCTGGGTCTCTATATGACTTTCTACATTAGACGTGCGTTCAAATGTGGCGCCCAGCCAAGCTAAAGCATACTGCTCATCATCGTGAGTAAAATTTTGAGGCATTTGTAAGGCTTGTTGTTGGACTTGCTGTTGTTGAAGCAGCTGCGGTGCAGATAGATTTTCAGCTGTATTATCTGTTGTATCTGGGACTGGCATTGGATTTGGTGTCAATATTTGCGGCTTAATTTGGTTATGGCTAATTATTGCAGGAGTTTGCTTCTGTATATGAGCAACATTTTGCAAATTTGCTATATTTTGTGCCACTATTGGTAGCATATTCCCAGGTACAGTTTCAACAACTCGCATCAATATACAACCATCTGGTCCATAAGCCTGAGCCTCTACAGTTATAAGGGATATCAATTGATCAATGATACCCTTCACTTGCATCATAGAATGACAACTTTTAGGACCCAAACATGTAAGAGCATAAATGGCTTCCAAGGTAAATAATAATAACATTATATCATTAAGGGATAAGAATAGGGCAATTGTATTATAAAAGTTGTTATTTAAGCATTTGAGTACGTAGTCTTCATTTGTATCCCTTTGACAAAGTTTGTATAATATTTCCAAGCAATTTATAATGACACCACGATCGGGACCTTCAATGCCATCACACAATGTAGCCATTAAACAGCGTGATAAATCATCAATAGTAGGATCTAAGATTTCCAATTCTCCTGCTATATTACCAGCTATTTCAAGGGCTTGTATATGTACATTACTCCAACGTATATTTGAACTCATGACCAGGAACCTTAAAAAAGTTTTATTTTTTACTAAAACTCCCAAATTTTCCTCCTGGAAACTCAAATTTCGTAATATAGAAACTATTTGCAAAACACGTTGACCTACGTAATCCTGTGTTCCCAAGCCTGTACGTAAATTTAAGAAATCCATTTCATGACAATCCTGCCAAATGCCCTCCATTTCGGGTTTACCATCGTCATAGTCATCTATTAGTGCGGCTTCACGTAAAGACTGTTCATCAGTATATAAATCCATTATTTGTGGTTTATCCGTTAACAAATCATACCAAAATGAATACAAAGAATGATGTCTAACACCACTATAAATATGTTGGAACAACTTACGCATTGTATAATCCGAAAATACACCAGTATGGGCCAATAAAGCATCCAATAGTTTTGGATATTCGTTAAGTTTCAAAGTATGTCTGCTCTCGTTTGCCATTAGCGTACAAGCATTTATGGCAAAATCCTGCTCATTTGGCAGTGGTGAGAGTAAAGATAACATTAATTTTTCATATGCCGAAGGTTTATGAAGATCTGTAGATAATTTAAATTGCCGGCGACGCTCCATATTCACATGATGTTGTCTATAATTGTAGGTCATTGCAACATTATGTATAATCGCTTGATTTGAACTACCATATGATGAGGGATATCTTGAACCTCTACCACGACCACTACCCATATTAAATTCAGCCAATTCAGCAGCATCTGCAGCATCCGCTTTATCTGGATCTTCACCGAAATAATTTAAACGTTCATATTTCTCTAATATACGACGATATATATATTTTAAAGCAGCTGAACCATTCACTATTTTTTCCTTTAAACCCAATTCGGGTAAAATTTCATCCCATTCATCACGCATATTGACTTTTTGAAACCCACCCCTTTCAGTGACCTCACAATATAAACGATAAAGATTAACCTCCCGTCCTGTTATTTTTGGTGTATGCATAATAGGAGTCCTAAAAAAATAATTGTATTTATACATAATATTGATTTTTTACTTATTAACTATAAGAAATAATAAATATTTGTTTTGGAAAAAATTTAAAACTATTGTAACAAATTTTGAAATGCCTAATTTTGTTAAATCTTTCTAATCAAGAGCCTAATGCAATTCATTTCTTAAAATTTATTAAAAAATTAATATTATAAATTAATTAAATAATTAAATTAAAAAATTTAAATATTTTTCTAAGATTGGTTAAAATTTAAGATCATTTTAACCTGCATGATACGAATATATATTTTGTAATGCCTGTTTTATTATTATTATTATTGTTTTCTAAATTTATTGTGTTTTAAGTTGTAGAACTAGGAAGCTGAAAAGAGAACCTTCGAAAAAAATATTAATGTAATGAATGATACCCAATCAAACTGCCAATTTAGTGATTGGCAAACTTCTGACGCTTGAAAAAATATTACAACATCAGGGTCTTTTGGGTATTGGGTCAAGTGAAATCAAGCACAAAGAAGTTGGTGACGAACGGACGATGATAGGCTCGACAGATCTAACCATACCGTTGATACTTTTAGTAAAATCAACAATAAGCAAATTTTTAGGCAATGTGGTAATTAATCTGCTAGATTTTGGACCAATAGATGTGATTGCAGGATCTCTTGGATCTTATCATATTTGAACAAAGAGCGGACGACCAATAGGCATTTTAATTTCAGATTATTCGAATACGAAGTATTTCCCGCAATATTTAAAAATATATTATGGGCTCTAATGGAGGATAATGCTTTCTTATCCATTTATTTCTACGTTTAGATCAAATTAAAGAAATATTGTATGCTTTTATATGGATAATGTAACTTTGGTATTAATTTGTGTAGTTACAGTGTAAAATTGACTCAATACATAATTAATATTCAAGAATATAAACAAATTCGAAAATTTGCAGGCCTTTGGTATAATTAAAACACGCTATCGCTATTGCCCAGTGGTTTGCCCTATGTCTATCAGAATAAATGCATAAGAACATACGTATATATCTACCTGTATGTACAGGAATAATGAATAATTATTTGATTTTAATGCAATATTTCAGTATTTATATAGAAAATAAGAAAAATATTATATGTATGTAGGTGTTCAACAAATCGTACAGACAAAAGAATGACCATAATCGATCACTTACCCTCTCTTTTCATGAAACTGTTGTAAATCTTTATAAAATTCATCCATGGGTTTTGGAGGATTTTTACCCTTATTATTAGAACTCTCTTGTTTATCATCAGATTGCTGTCGATCTCTATTTGCATTTCGTGATCTTAATGGTGTTCCGGCTGTTGTTGATGCAGTACCTGTACTAGCAGAAGTGCTGTTTACGGTGACGCCAATTGTATTGCTACTTTGTGTTGAGCTGTCATTTTGTTGAAATTGTGAGATGTTTGTTGTTTTCACAGATTCGTTTAATAACATATTGTTGGTGTAACAATTAAATCAATATTTTCACGTAATTATTTCTAAATTCAAAACATATTTTTAAACAAAAAATATATATGAAATATAGCAAAAAACTCGCAACGATAAATGCCGCCGACTTCTTCGGTGTAGTGTTGTAAAAGTACTGAATATTTAAGTATCCATTACTCAATGCTAATGAAATTTTTCAGTACTCAGTATCATGGTAAAATTATTTAGAAGGTATTATCAAAGCTGATTATTTTTTTGTTATTCAAAGTTAAAATAACTTATTTTGTAATAAATTAATATTAAAAAAAAAACATTCAATTAGTAATCACTTGGAAAAAAGAAAGTATTATTGCCTTTCTACCAAACTAATTTGGTGAATAAAGGTTGAGTTGCAAGCCACTACAAAGTGTTGCCAGAGTGTTCAACAAATAAAAGACTTTTAATTATTAATACCATTTTATATTTTGTATATCGTTTTTTTTTTTTTTTTTAAGAAAAAGAAATTCCTTTTCATTTTGTGTACAAAACATATTATTTATAAAAATTTTCTTTGCATGAACAAAATAGCGCTTTTTAAAACAACAACAAGAGTAATTTCCCGCATATAATTTGACATTACAAATCTGCGGAGTTAATTTTCTTTTATTTTGAATGTAGTTGTTTTCGTGTTTTGTTAACTAACAAAGACTTGATTTCACAAATTACAAAATGTTATATATCTAGAGTTGTCGTTACAATAATAAAAACATTTGATATCAAATTTTATCTCAAAAAGTTTTTTCTCGAATTAATATTAAACTAAATTCAAACTTAAATTTCACATTTTTTAAGTTTGAAATTTGTTTGACAAATAACTTGAATTTAAAATGATTAAAGCTTCAAATTTAAAACGTTTATTTCTATGCTGTATTAAATCTGGCAAGCTTAAGCATAGACCATAATTGGCAAACCAAACAAGTATAATATTGATATGGCAATTCATTTATTGTATTGTTTACATAAAAAACAACAACTGGCGGTGTTAAGTTTTTGCTAAAAGCCTTTTTGCATTGGAATTTGAGTATTATTTGTGAAATAAACACTTACAATTATGAATAATACATCGAACGTTGCAGGAATTATTAATCCTGCAATACCTGCTGGTGCGACCACTAATGCCAATTCTGCTGCATCTGTAGTACTTGATGACTCTCCTGTATCACTTCTATCAGAAATTTCAGATATTATGAGAAGTTTTGGAGATAGTGATCAGCCACGTATGGAAAGCGTTAAATTGGTGGAACATATATTGCAACAACAACTAAGAGGCATGTTTAATGAAGCCTCTTTGGTGGCAATGAAACGTAAGAATAATCCATGTCCCTCTCAGGCCGATTTTGAATTCCTAATGCGAAATCATCCAGTTAAAATTGCTCGAATGCGTAAACATCTTAAAGATATGCGCATATTAAAGAAGTTCCTCAGTATAAGGACGGGACGCCCTCAAGATTTTATGGAAGATTTGGATCAACAAGAATCTGATGAAGAACTAGGTATTGATGTACCTGAAATGTATGATGAGGATAGAACACGTAGATTATTTCGGGCAGATCGTATTTCGCAAATTCTAAGTGGACAACAGTATTTGGAATTTAATGAGGCGCGTAAAACTTCATTCTATTGTCGTCATGGTGAAAAGATTAAAAATAAATTCCGTCGCTTTTTAGATCTACCGGCTGATTTGCGAATACCCACAACAACTATGAATATATTGGCCTATTTTGCTCATGAAACTATTGCAGTTATAGTGGATTATGCGATATTGACTCGACTAAATTCCTCAAATCGTGTCACAGAACCCTATAGCCGAGTAACCTCGACGGGCGCTTCTCCAGCTATGATGCACATTTGTCCTGAAGTAACCCAGGGTAGAGGCATGGAAGTAGTAAAACCAATTAGCGTTCAAGAAATTCATGAAGGTATAAGACGTTTTCGTCAAATGACTAGCAAAAAAGTTGGATTTTACAGGAGTTCTTGTGACACCGATTTTCGGCGTTCATTTCTAGCTTTGTAAGAAAACGAGTTCAAACTAGATTACTACTTACAGAAGGCATTAACCTACTACAATACTCACTAATAATATTTTATAAGTTTTGTTAAATAATAGAATAGCTATTTGAATAAATATTTATATAAATATACTATTCAAGTAATGAATAAAGTAATAAATAAAAAAAGTGAATTATAAAAAAGTTGCCTGGGTTAATATTTGGCTTCTTTTTTCTTTGTTTATTAATATAATAATTTAAATACAATTAGTAGTGAAATTTATAAGTTTACTTTTCGGTTTTAGCTACCACTAGCTAATTGATCATCGGCAATTTCTTCAATAAAAATAATGTCATCATCATTTAAATCTTGTTCTACCGCCATTAAATCTCGGCTATCTTCATAAATTATACCAGTAGTAGAAAAACGTACAGCATTTTGATGTAATTTAGTCATTTCATGTTGTTTCATATGATGCAATAAGCGAAAATCTTTATTACAATAATCGCAGCGATATAATTTAATTTCATCATGTATTAATTTGTGCTTTTTTAAAGCATGAGCATAGCCAAATGCTTTATCACAAACATCACAAACATACGGTTTGTGACCCTGATGTACTCTGTTAAATATAAAACATAATTTTAATATTGATTATATATAAAAAGTGTATATCTTCACTTACGCTTCATGGGCTTTTCGTACACTTTCATAGTAAAAGGTCCGTGAACAATATTTACATTTTAAAGGTTTCCCCCCACTATGGGAAAACATGTGTTTACGTAAAAGTTCACGTGATGGAAATTTTTGTTCACATATTCTAAAAATTATTAGAAAAAAATACTTTTTCAATGTGAAGTACTTATTAAAATTGAACACTTACTCGCAACTATATTTAGGTTCTTTATTGTGTCGTTGTCTGTGTTCCATCATACGCCCCAATTTGGCAAATACATTTCCACATATATCACAAATATGAGTAGCATTTTTGCCATCATTTGTTGATTTTCGTCCACGGCGAGGTATTAGTTTCATACTACTGTTATTGGCATTAATTTCTGTTAGTTTTCCCAAAGTCTTATTAGGTTTAATGTATATTTTAGAAATGGTTCTTCTATTCGATTTTCTACTACTGTTATTTTCAGATAAATCGCTTTGATTATATACACAATTACTGTCACCAGGCATAATTTCAATCTTATTTTTTACTTCATCTTGTTTCTCTTGATCATTAAGCAGGCTTTGGTTATGTTGAACCTCTTCATTATTTTCTCCATCTGAATCATCCTGTTGGTCATCGGAAAAAATTTTATTTTCATGTAGATTTTCAGTTTCTTCATTTAATATTTCTAAATGTTCCTGCTGTTTTAAAAAAGCTTGATCACCTGTATCTATTCCTTCATTTTCATATTCGATCTCATGCGTGCCATTATCATGTGTATCACTATCTAAACACGATTTATCTAAAACTTGCATATCATCTTCTAGAGCTTCATCACAATCTAATGGTTCTAAATTCATTATTTCTTCATATTCTTTCTTGTAGTTGGAAGATTGTGGTGATCTGTTACATTCTTCATCTTCATCCACCTCGTCATTAATCTGATTCTTGTAAAGTTCTTTTAGATAATCTATAATAATTTTCTGCGTTTTTAAAGCATTTTCACGAAACTCATAAGCCATACTCAGGGACAGTTCACAATTTTTACAGATATTTTTAGGCAACATTTCATGTTCTTCCAACTTTTTTTTTTTTTTTTTGAAAAAAAAACGAATTTAAGGAAAGTTAAATCATATTTATAAAAATAAATTAATTTATTAAAAGAAATAAACCTTTTCCACTTGAATTCCTGTAATTAGCTGCAACATTTCATTTGGCGGTTCGTCTCCCTCATCAATGGGCTTGTATAAGGAACGCAACTTTTTTGTTTGTGTCAAACAGATTCGGCAGCTATTGGCAATAATTTCGTTTTTCATTTTTATTAGTTTTTATTTATTATTAATTATAACTAAAAGAAAAATTCTCTTTAATGATTAGTTTTATAGGAATTGTTTACACTTTGATAGCAAAATATTACCACAACAAATTTGACAGTTAACATATGTATGTTTGTTTACTTTGTTTTCTATAAACACACAGAGTTGCATTTTTCTACTTCAGATGATTAAGTTTATACAGTAGTTTCTTGCAAACTGTTAAATTTAAAGTTTATTTAGTTAAGTGATCGCACAGTGACCTTAGTTGATATAACGAGCGTCAAAAAATACAAGGATTTCTTTAACAATAATGAAATTTGGAATACGTCTATATAATCTAAAAATTTAATATACTTACGCAATTTAGAAAAAAATTATAAAACTTAAAGTTTAGTTTTGATTTTCTTGAATATTACTTAGTGTATATTTATATTAATAGTAAAAATTTTGTTTAAGTTCCGATAAGGATACCATGGAATGAGAAATTTAATAAATCTTAAATTCTAAGTTGATTTTTTTTGAGTATATTGGATTTTCTTTGGTAATATGTTATATGCATACTAAAAATCGGTATATATTTAATATATATTGATAATAAATTAATACACGCGTATGAAATAAACAAATTTAATATATTTTAATCTAAAAGAATAAGGAAGGAACATTTATTATGTTTACGTTTTTCTGATACTTATTTTAATGGCTAATTTTGACAGGCCCAAATAGATAATTTTTAAGAGTATTTGATTTATAACTTTCCTATTTATATAACAATTTTAATGTAGGGTATTACAATGGGCCTAAGTAGGCCTCCGATTGTACTCGTTAATAGTGAGCGGCCCTTCTAACTACATAATCCTGTTTCCGCTTATTTTGCCTTGAATCTTATTGTTTTAGATTTGAAATAAATTCAAACTATTTATATTTGTATTAAAAAAAAAAACAAGTAAGATTATATTCGACTTGAAATTCCATATTTTGTCAATTGGGGCTTATATGGGAGGTGGGCGGAAAAGTAGGCGTGGCCATTTTTGGTTTGCAACCTTTACTCTACTATCTAACGATACTCCTCAAATTTCATCACTGTAGCTTCTTCCGTTTCATATTTATAACATAATATGTGCTAAAGTGCTTCAAAATGGTGGATTTTTATGGGTTTTTGTTCCATAACTTCCTTATTTATAATCCAATTGCGCCCATTTTCAATACCAAACAAATCTTATATATAAGAAATATTTTTGCCAAATTTCGTCTTCCTAGCTCATTCGGTGCGGTCTTTATCGTGCTTTCAACAGACAGACAGACGGACGGACATCGCTAGATCGACTAGAATCTTACCACGACCCAGAATATATATACATGTTGGGGTCTTAGACGAATATTTTAACATGTTACAAACGGAATGACAAACCACTATCATTTTTTGATAGTGGGTATAAAAACATTAAAAATAAGTTAAAAAGCACTTTTTTAAAGTGGGGTCCATATTAACAATTTTGGCGTTTGTTGCACGACATCTTCCCTATCTTCTAGGATTTAAAATGAACAGCAACTTTGTTTTGGAATATATTGTATAATCGGTAATGACAACTTATGTATATGACACTATTATGCAAAAAAATATCGACAAAAATAGAGAAGGCCTTGTAGTATATATAGTCATCGACTACAGCAGACTAAAATCTATGCGAATATACTATATTTTTTTTTAATCGTCGAATTTTGTTGATGACATTGTCTCTCTCTTATTCATTAATTATAGCAATATTTGTTAAAAAAGAAAAAAAAAAAAACAAGAAAGATT
>JACGTJ010005297.1:6090-22277 GCA_014858695.1 Chrysomya rufifacies | reverse complement strand
GGTAGATATGCGTTTAAATGGAAAAAGGGCTTCAATTTGTGATCACCAAATTTTCATATAAAAAATTGATATTTTAACGAAAAACTTTAAATTGTCTGTATCTCGGTAGATATGCGTTTAAATGGAAAAAGGGCTTCAATTTGTGATCACCAGATGTAAAAAATTGATATTTTAATGAAAAACTTTAAATCGTCTGTATCTCGGTAAATATGCGTTAAAATGGAAAAAGGGATTCAATTTGTGATCACCAGATTTTCGTATAAAAAATTGATATTTTAACGAAAACTTAAATTGTCTGTATCTCGGTAGATATGCGTTAAAATGGAAAAAGGGCTTCGATTTTAACGAAAACTTAAATTGTCTGTATCTCGGTAGATATGCGTTAAAATGGAAAAAGGGCTTCAAAATCGATATACAAAAAATCGATATTTTGATGAAAAAATCTTAAATCGTCTGTATCTCGGTAAATATGCGTTAAAATGGAAAAAGGGCTTCGATTTGTGATCACTAAAATTTCATACAAAAAATCGATATTTTGATGAAAAAATCTTAAATCGTCTGTATCTCGGTAAATATGCGTTAAAATGGAAAAAGGACTTCGATTTGTGATCACTAAAATTTCATACAAAAAATCGATATTTTAACGAAAAATCTTAAATTGTCTGTATCTCGGTAGATATGCGTTTAAATGGAAAAAGGGCTTCAATTTGTGATCACTAAAATTTCATTAAAAAAATCGATATTTTTACGAAAAATCTTAAATTGTCTGTATCTTGGTAAATATGCGTTAAAATGGAAAAAGGGCTTTGATTTGTGATCACTAAAATTTCATTAAAAAAATCGATAGTTTTTCATATAAAAATGTTATATATGAAAAGTCTTAAATCGTCTATATTTCGGCAGCGTTTTAAGGTTTTTTTTTCAAATAAAATTCACTAGTGATTTGAGGCTTATTTAAGTATTTAAAACAATTTTAGGTTTTTCAGATAAAGTTTAATACTGAACAAATATAATTATAACTTAAAATGTTCTACATTTACGAAAAAAATTCACTAGTGATTTTTCGTCGATCGCCATATATTTGGCTGTCAAAATCATTTTGAACACGTTGCCAACCTTTTTTTTTTTTTGTTTTTAGAACGCCGTTTAAAATTTGTTGCAGACTTAGAAATATGAATTTGACATTTGTCGGATTTCTCGCACAAAGTTGAGTTTTTTTTTGTGCATCAACAAAACTAATCAAAATATTTAACAATTTATAAAACGTATGGCATAGAATTAACCATGGAGAGTGTGCTACCAATTTGTCGTGTCTGTCTGAATGCTTCCACTGAAACCATTGATTTCCAAACACGTTTTGAATGCAAAGAAAACCAACAGGACGAAAATAATTCTGTGGTAGAAACAGATGCCATCAATTATCTAGAATGTTTAAGACGTTGTACAAATCTACCCATTTTGGAATATGATGATGGTCCACAATGTTTATGCGTATTATGTGAAGCTGAATTACAAATAGTTTATAAATTTATACAGAAAGCTAAAGCGTCTCAGGCAATATTAGAAGCTAATTGGCATAAAGCTGATACATCGAAAGGTGAATGTGTTACACAGGAACAAGAAATTGTTATAGAAGCATTTGATTATGATGAAGATGTTATGGAGGAGGTGTGTAAGATACATATTTAAAGTATAAAGTAGATAATTATACTTACTATATTTTCATAGGTAACTAATGAATATGTCGTAGATGATAATCATATCGTAAAGACAGATGACTCTTTAGAATCATCTACTATAGATTATTATGATGAACGGAGATTACAAGAAGAAGCCTTTGAAGAAGAAAATCTATATATCGATACGGAGGAAGTTATTATGAGTGGTAAGAAAATTACTAGAAATGGATTTAAAAGAATTCTGAAAATTATCTGTAATCAGTCGGAATGCAATTAGCTAAATTTGTCAAATAAGAACCTTTTAATAATGTTATTATTTATTTATAATTTTGATGAATTATGTTTCGTTTTATTTTAGATTATGAAGACTTAAATAATTCTAATAATAGCCAATTGTTAATTGAAGATTCGCAAGATACTTCACAGGAAAATACAAAATTTGTAACAAAAAATCATAAATGCAATATTTGTGGTAAGTTTTAGTGAACAAATCTAATTACAATCTAAAATTTTCAATATTTTTTAAAGTTTAGTAAATATAAAATTTGCAAAAATTTTTTCGTTAATATTTGTTTTTTTTTTTTAGATCGTGTCTATACAACAGCCAACCTCCTTAAAGTTCACCTAAACTATCATAAACGCAAAGGCGAGGAAAACAATGCCTACCAATGTAAAATGTGTGGAGAACGTTTTGCCACCCAACGTAATTTAAATCAACATTTAGTGGAACAAATAGACTGTCAAGTTACCTATAAATGTGAATTTTGTGATAAGGTAATTATTAAGCTTTTAAAAATCTATAAGAAAATAACTTAAGTTTGCAACATTCTTAGGAATACATTACAAAAATTGCTTTAAATAGCCACAAACGTATGCATCAAGGACTATTATTTACCTGTGAAGAATGTGGCAAACAATTTAAGGGTAATTATGAATTAAAAGTCCATGAAAGATTTCATAAACGTGAAAAAGAAACACAACTTATACATAAATGTGAAATATGTGATAAGGAATATACATCGGCACGTTATTTAAATCAACATATGGTGGTGCATTTGGGGGATAGAGAAAAACATAAATGTAGCTATTGTGATAAGGTATATTATTAAATAGTTAAGTAAAAATAAGAATTTAATGAAAACAAAATAATTCTAGGTTTATATTTCAAAAGCTGCTCTCAATAATCATATACGTTTGCATGAGGGACACACTTTGGATTGTGGTGTTTGTGGCAAACGTTTTACAAGAAATTGTGAATTAAAAATTCATATGAGATTTCATAATCGGGAATATCCTTATGAGTGTACATTATGTGATAAGAAATTTGCCATTAAAGGACATTTAAAAACTCATATGTTACAACATGAGGGTATTAAATGGGAATGTGAAGAATGTGGTAAATTGTTTAGTTCTTCGAAAGCATTAACGGAACATTCCTACACACATACAGAAATGCCATATCCTTGTGATTTTTGTACAAAAGCTTTTCCTACAAAACAAAAGTAAGTGTTATATATTTCATAAAATTTTAAATTATGTGAAATTAACGAAAACTTTACAGATGCAAAATTCATATAGAAAAGGTGCATTCCGCTGGAAATGAATTTGTAGAATTGATAAAAATCGAAACTGATGATCCAAGTTCTAAAAGATCTAAAAGTTATACATATTTTGAAGTTATAGAAGAACCGGAAGATGTCAATGAGCAGTAATAATAATTGATAATATAAAATTTTTTATTTACCAAAAAACTAAAAAATAATAAAGATATTAAAGAATTACCCAAACTTTTTAAATGTTTTTAATATGTTACCAAATTAATTTAGGCATTTTTACGAAAAATTTTTTTAGGTTGGAATCACTAAAACTGTTTAAAAATTTTTAGTAAAATATTTGATAATTAAATTTGCGACATAAATAAATTAATAATTTTTTGTTGAACTTTTATAGTTTCAAGTTGTAAGTGTTAAAAGTTAAACTTTTTTGTTGACTTTTATAGCTTCCAAGTTGTATTTTTATAGAAAAAATAAATGCTTCAGAAATGTTAATTAAGCTAAGCCGTTGTCCATTATACCCATTAGAAAAAGCGTTAAAATATTATTTTTAATGATTTGGCTATCTTGATTTGTTCCTAAGTCTAAAATTATGAAATATAATTTAATTACATGCTAAGACTAGTGCTGCAATAGGACAATTTCATTGACAATTGATGTCCCTAAATATTCATATATTGGCCATTATAGTTTACTTATATATTGAATAAATAATAGATAGGTTTAAAATTTATCCCTACAATTGCAGCACAGGATCTATATTAACCGATTGAGTGATTTGAAGTACCTTGTGGTGGTTTTTCTATAAATTTCTCACTAACTTTAATAAATGGACAAAACTTACCGAAATCCTTCGCAGTCTTTGGAATTTTGATTTTCAATTTCACAGGTTAAACGGTAAAATATTATTTAAAACAATTGAGAATTAATCACTGAACACTTTGCTAATATAAGCGTCTAAATTTTCTGACGAAAAATGTTCATAATTTATTAACATTTTCTAGTCTTATTAGTTTTATACACTAAAATTTCAGTTCTTCTACATTGTAAATTTTAAGTCCACACACAAATTTTCAATTATATTAAATTTATTAATAACATCTTTCTAAAATAAGTTCTTTCCAAAAATTTTATAAAATTTTAGGACAATGATTTTAACGCGCGTTAAATAACTGTATATTCTATGAACTTGAAAAACACACACATTTGTACACATATAATAAAAAAAAAATCATGCTAACACTCCCTAGTGAATGACATTTAAAAAACTAAAGAACACTTCACAATGAATTGTTTGTTTACATACTTAAGGAAAACAATTTTACATCATTATAATAGTTGTTGAAAAAAATAATAATAAGCAATTGTTTTCATCTTATTTTTTTAATTTTAAAGTTTCAAGACATAAAATGGAAACTCAAAAACTTTATCAAAATATATGTCGTATTTGTTTAAACGAAAATGTGGTATTAAATTGGAATAATAGATTATTTGAATGCTATGGTGTTACCTATAAAGATTGTTACTACAAATATACCAATTTGGAAAGCTTGGGTAATATTTTCACTACTGTATGCTTATAAAAAGTTTACTTAAATATGTAATATATTCATTTACAGATGATGATCCATTGTCTTGCATGCTCTGCGAGAACTGTATAAGTATTTTGCAGAGTATTCATACATTGGTATTAAAAGCAATAGAGTCTTATAAATATTTAATGGAAACGAAGCTCCAGCATACTAATGCGACAATTAATGAAGCGGTAAATGAGGAAAATGAATTGAAATATGCGCCACCAAATGAATTTGAAATGGTTATGGTACAGGATAAACAAAATAAAAAAGATAAATTAGAACAGAAATTATCAAAAGATATTTTAAATGATGATTCTTTGGGCTTACATACAGGAAAAGAAAACGAAAACTTTACTAAGAATAAACTGAAAACTGAAAAAGTGGACGATTATAGTGACCAAATCCAAGACTTAGAATCAAATGACAACATGTTAGATATGGAAATTACTAAATCGAAGCATAAATTACGTAAAACGAGAAAAACTAAATGTAAAATTAAAAAGAATGAAGTTCAAGAAATGGAAATCAAAATAAAGAAAACGCGTTTACCAAAGGAAACAAATGATAAAAATACCAAAAAGGGCAAAAAAAGATCCTCCTATGTGTGTTCTATTTGTTGTAAGTTTTGAAAACTTCATAATAAGGGGACTGTACAGTGAAACAGAATCGACAATAAATATGTAACCGCAAGCATATATATAAAAATATTTTCGATTCTGCTGCACTAGGGAATTGTATTCATTTTCCTCATTTACCATATTTCTTTTTCACAGCCAAAGTACTTAACTCATTAACGGCCACTAAATTGCATGAACAAACACACACTAAAGATCGTAAACGTAATGAAAGTTGTGAAATTTGTGGTCTTAAATTTTATAATCGTGGTAATCTTAAAGAACACATGCGTACACACAATAAAGATCGTGAAAAGAATCATAAATGCGATTTTTGTAATAAAGCTTTCTACAATAGAAGTAGTCTTAACATACATCGTCGTAAACATTTAGGACAGACGGTAACGTGTACATTATGTAGCAAAGAATTTGTAAGACAAATAGATTTAGATTTACATATGAATAATCAACATTCAGCTAATACTTTAAATGGCGAAACAAAGAAAAGGGTAAAGACCTATGAAGTTTTGTTTAATATTACATATAAAATATTTCTTTAATATTTTAGTCTAGATATATGATACGCTGCAAACAATGCAATAAGTCCATGCTTAGCACAAGTTTCAGATCTCATATCGCTGTTCATTTAAATCAACCTTTAATGAAATGTTTATTATGTGATAAAGAATTTTTCCGACGTGAAAGGTAATCTTTTTCTATAAAATTTTGAATTTAATTTAATAAATATTTTTTAATTTTTTAGCTGTACATTCCATCTAAAGAATAAACATAAGAAATCTATTGATGTTTATAATGAATTCATATTAATATATGAAAAGAAAAGATTATCACATTTATTTTTAGAACAAACTGCCGATATTATATCCGACGAAGAAGAATGAATAGTATTTTGTTATAAATATATTTAATTATTAAAAAAATAAATGTATATTGTTATGATTTAAAAAAATGCAAAATAAAGATTGTACATTTCTTTTATATTTAAAAAATGTAAATAAACAAACATAATTGAACATAAAATTTAATAAATTTAATTAAAGGTATTATCTTAAAAATACTTATTTTACTCCATTTAGTCTTGCAGTAATTCGAGATCAGCATTTTGTTTCAAATATAAATTTGAGATTCGATTTTTTGTATAGCAAACAATAAAATCATTATAAGTTGCTGGAGTTTTGTGATGTTTTCGTTTCATATGAAAAGTACAACTGAAAAAAGGAAAGATTTAATACAAAAATGTTTTATGCGTATAAAATTACAAAATCATTTAAGCGTACCTTGATCTACTATAGAATTCTCTGCCACATAGAGAACATTTCATTAAAGGTACTTTTAAATGAGCAGCAGTATGTGATTTATAAGTAGTACTGCGTATAGATTTACCACAATATTTACAGCGTACAAAATATTTGTTCTGAAGAATATAAAAAACGATAAATTAAATATTATAATATGGTTTTCGTTTACCTTAAGATTATTTAATACTTACAACTTTTTTAACATCCATATTTATTGCGGTGGCTTCATGTGAACGCATATGACGTTCTAAATCTACTTTACGATAAAAGGTTTTCGTACACAAATTGCAAGGTATCATTTGACCCAAATGTATACGCCTATGTATATTACGGGCTCCGGAATTATAGAATGCTTTATCACAAAACTCACATTTATAAGGTTTTTCACGATTTTCTCGATGTGTTTTTAAATGGTTTTGAAGATTATTTTTATCGAAAAATTTTAAGCCACAAATGTTACAAATTTCATTACGTTCACGTTTGTCAAAGTGTTTTCTTTCATGGTTTTTAGCCATATAACGTTTGGTAAATACTTTGGCTGAAAAAAGAAAAAAACGATATATACAGAATTTGAAGTAAATTATTTAGATTGAAACTTACAGCAAATCGAACAAATGTAAGATTTTCCTTTGACATTATGTTTATTATTTGTATCCCTTACATTGATTTGATTTTCTTTTATCAACTGTTTATTATCGAGTTGTGTTATAACTTTCTTTGCGCATTTATAGTTATATTGTGTCTTAACTTCAGTTGTACTTAATAATAATAGTAAGTTATCTTTGGAATTATAGATTTCTGTTTCTGATTGATTGCTTACATCTAAATCACATATTCCTGGATACGTTACTCTTTCGTGTGAACTTTGCGTAGCATATTCTAAATTGTCATCCGATTCAGTAAGCATTATAGTTTCTCTTTTATATTCTAAACAATTGCTAGCTTCTAACACCAATGATGTATCTATATTTTTTGTTCTAAGACAAATATTTTCAGCTATTTCATTCTTAATTTCATTTTTTATAACTTTTCGAGAATAGTGTTCACTCTCATTTCCCTTCACAAATTGCTTACTATCAGGTTCATTATCCACTTCCTCCACCAATACCGTTTCAAATTCTATTATTGGTGGTGTATTTCCCAGCTCAGGTTCCCGTATAGTAGCATCATTCAATTCGCTATAATTTAGCCAGGTTTCGGCAAAATATTTATGAGATTCTAAGGCTGTCAAGACTAAAGTATGTATGTTTTGTATAATATTTAAACAATTGTCACATAACATAGGGGAAAATGGATCATCCTCTATAAGAAATTTGTTTAAAATTTCATTAAAATAATACTATGAAATAGTGATTAAAACAAAATTCACCCAGATATTCCAAATGTGTATATTTGTAATAACAATCCTTGTAGGTGACTCCATAATTATCGAATAATGTGTTATTCCAATTTAAAGCCACATTCTCATTTAAACAAATTCGACATAGATTTTGGTAATTTTTAAAAAAATCCATTGTGAGTTCAATCAACAACAAAGACGTATACAATAGGTGGTGTTAGCAGCCCAGCTGATTGTTTTCTTTTTTAAAAACATTAATCAGATGTTTTTAACATGAAACATGCGCCAAGGCGAATTTAACTGATATACGCCAAAATAACAAAAAATGTGTTATTGCAATGTCAAAATAACGTCTGAGATCAATTCCGGGAGGATTTTTTGCTGTCATTATTTGACATTAATTTTTTCTTTAATAATCAGTACTATCGGAGATAATTTTTTCTTATTTTTTATATAGAGTTTGACAGATTTAATATTCGATAAAAGAAACACCTGGGTTACTAACACTAGCATGTCTTTAGTGTATCCTAGTTTATTATATTTTTTTCGCCGTAATACCAACTGTTCAATTCGCTTTACTTTGGAACCAAATTTTCTAAAGAAACTAAATTTTTCATGGATTTTCTTTTTTTCAAAGAACTCAGAATTTTCAAATACTTTTCTTAAATAAGTAAAACAATTTACAAATTTGCTAAGAAACAAAAATTTTCAAAACAGTTCCTATGAAAATAAAATTCTTGGAAATATCCCCAATTTTCCAGAAATTCCTAGAAAAGCAAAATTTTAAGAAAATTTCCCAAAAAGGCAAAATGTTCAACAAATTTTCTTAAAGAAATAAAGTTTTTAAGATATTATTTTTGGAAAAAATTTTAGATTTAAAGTAAACGTTTCTGTTATTTTTAAATTATTTGTTTCTAGTAGAAATTTGAATCCCCGCAATTCCGACTTCCTTAGAGCTGGAAAATTTTGGTTAAGAAAAAAATCGTAAACGTTTTATGATATAATCAACTTAAACAAATAATATATATATCCATACGTTATCGTTTCTGTTAGCGATTTTATTTTCTGTTTGTTTTTCGCTTTGATACTAGATATTTGCTATTTACTTCTTAAAATTGTTGCTTGAACGAGTTTGAAAGTTTAGATTTTTTTATTAAAATTAATTTTATTTACTTAAGGCCAATTGCCTTCTTCAGCAATTGACCTTCTTTAAAAAAATCGAAATGGGTCAAAACATTTCAAAAAAAATATAATAGAAGATAAAAACAAAAAAATAATTCGGGATTACCTTACTGAATTTAGGCTTAATTTTATTTTTACTATTATAAATGTATAAAAAAAACATAGATTTAAACAAATAACATTATAACATATATATCTGCATTATTTATGTGTTGGAATAAGTTCAGTTGTTTGGGCTAAGAGCAAATGTGATAAACGTGATTTTTCATACATTAGAATATAAGGATCATATTCTTCAAAGCTTTTCTTATCATGTTTTATTTTTAAATGGTCCTTGCAGCTAAAAAATTAAATATAAAAATAAAGAAACTATATTTATAAAAAATATATAATAAATACCTGTCTCTAGAGAAAAATTCTTTTTCACATATTAAACACTTAGCTAAAGGTTTATTTAAATGATGTGCTACATGGGATTTATAATTTGTGCTAAGTATTTGTTTATCACAGTGTGGACATTGCACTAAATATCTGGACTATTATTTTAGAAAACAAATGTTTGTTAATTGTAAGAAAGCTGGTAATTCTTTTTTATAATTTTTAATCTTACTCTTTTCTTTGTTATGCCTGAAATTGATACGGCTGCATGGTGTTTATTTGTATGAATATCCAAATCGACTTGTCTGAAAAATTCTTTTGAACATATAGCACAGGGTATCATTTGACCCAAATGTATACGCCGATGTACATTAAGACTACCCTTTGTAAAGAAACCTTTATCACAAAATTCACATAAGTGTTTTTTCACGCGTTTTTCATCGTGTATATGCATGTGGGTAACTACATTAGCCTGTTCAAAGAATTTAACACCACATATGGGGCATGCAACTTTGCGTTCTCGATTTTCCATATGGGTTTTTTCATGTTTTTGCAGGGCATATTTGTTATACAGAATTTTAGCTGTAAAGGAGAAAGATTATTAACTTTTGTAATAATAATGTTATAGTATGTATTACTTACAACATATGGAACACATGCTGGGTGTATTTTGAGAACAATGTTCAACTTTATATCGTCTTTTTGGTTTTCTAATATTCTTGTTGGTTTGACCTGTTTGTACTTTTTCTGTCTCCGTTTGTACTTCATCTAATCTACTTTTTTTCTTAGCTAATTCTATATTTTCTTCATTATTCTTGCTATTAAGATTTCTTTTGGATCTTCGAATGGTTTCTATTGCTGTCGTAACTTTAGTATTATTAACATTTGAAGGTCCTTGATCTTTTTCGAATTCTTTAACAATTTCTATTTTAGTATAATTATTTATATATTTAACAGGGGTTATTTCTATTTTAGTATTTACATTTTGCCCTGGTGACATTGTAGCCTCCGACATTGTCGTTAGGTAAAAGTCTTCGCTGAAATTAGTAAATTGATCTTCAGCAAATGATACTGTATCATTATTTTCATCTAAAATAGTATCATCTTCATGAGTATTGTCGTAGGATTCAACTTCTTCTAAAATATATTCATTATCCTCTAATACATCATCACAATTAGCACCATTTACTTCCAAAAGGAAATTATACGAATCAACAGCTTTTAATACAAATTCATGAACATTTTTCAAACCTTGTAAACAATTTTTACATAGCATACATGAAAATGGATCGTTATCTGTGTTAAATTATAAAAATTATTAAATAAAACATATATTACTGGTTGTTTTGGCATCTATTACAGACCTAGACTTTTTATTTTGGTATATTTATGATAGCAATCTTTGTAAGTTACTTCGCTGTGACCAGCAACAGTATTTCTCCAATCGTAAAGTTCATCTTCATCCAGGCAAATACGACAAACGGAGTCTTTAAATTCTGAAGAATTCATTTTTTTTATTTTGTTTTTAATCCTATAGAAATACAAATATATATATTTTTTTAGTTTTTATGAAAAAAGGTAAACAAACTAAAACGTAATTCACAATGAGTTGATAGCTTAAATAAATATGACCACGTTTACATCTGTCAAAGTGTAAATATTTCTTTCATTTTGCTAACATTTATGTTCTGTTAAAATATTGTGTGCACCAAGTATTTACATTAAGACTTAATTTGTGATAATCTCTACAAATTAAATAATAAAACATTTTTAGTTTTTCCTGAGGGATAAATAGAAGTTTAAACATTTATATCACGAAAACCATGGGAATAAACCTGGAAACTTTTATTTATTTTGAATTTATTTAGAAAGTTGTCATAAAAATTTTTTCAAAATCTAATTTTTCGAAAACCTAGATTTATACTCGATATTTTACTCAATTTGTACTGCACCAAAAATTCATAAACCGAGATTTACATTTCCAAATTCGAAATATTTTTATTAAAAACTATTATTTTAATGCTAAATTTTTACTTAATAAAATTTTACTTTATATTTTATAATAACTACTACATTTATGTACATAATATTCAATGTTTCATTGAATATTTATAACTTAAATTCTAAAAAAAAATATTATTCTGTTGATTGCATATCCGCATTTTGTTCAAAAAATAAATGTGATATACGATTTTTCTTATATTGTATAATAAAATCATTATATTCTTCATTGGTCTTCTGATGGACCTTTTTCACGTGCAAAACACAACTGAAAGAAGAAATAGTTGAACAAAATTAATAATTTAAAAATTATTTAAAATACCTGCCACGCCGAAAGAATTCCTTGCTACAAATGGAACACTTCATTAAAGGTTCATTTAAATGAGCGGCCATATGTGATTTAAAACTCGTACTACGTATAGATTTATCACAATGTTCACAACGTATTAAGTAGCGTGACTGATAAAAATTTAAACAATTTAATTGTTTTAAAAGTTAGAAGCAATAAAGTTCGTAATTTTCTTACCCTTTTCTTGGTGTCCGTGTTAATTGTTGTAGCGGAATGTGAACCCATGTGCCGATCTAAATCCACTTGACGAAAATATTGTTTTGAACATAAAGTACATGGTATCATTTGACCCAGATGTATACGACGATGTATGTTTAGGCCTCCTTTATCATAAAAAGCTTTATTACAGAATTCACATTTATGAATCTTTTCACGATTTTCTTTGTGTATTCGTGTGTGTGAGTAAAGATTACGTTTATCGTAAAATTTGAGTCCACAAACTTTACAAGTTTCTTTGCGTTCTCGATTTTCCATATGGGTCTTTTCGTGCATTTGTACAGCGTATTTGTTGTGGAGAATTTTTGCTAATGAATAAAGTTTTAAATATAAATATTTAAGTAGTCGAATTACAGGATTACATTAAGATATACTTTTTTTTTTTTTTTGGAAAATGTTATTGTATCTTGAAGACAAGAAAGAAAGTAAAGTTAGTGAAATATACTTACAACAAATTGAACACATTCTTGGTTTCTTCCTTTCTTTATATTTCTCTTTAACTTTAGGCACTACTAATTCTTCATTTTCCTCAATTTTTGAAGTTTTTTCGGACTCTTTCACATTAACATTAAGTACACTTTCATTTGTCGTATCGGGATTTTGTGCAATAGCTTTTTGTTTTGTAGATTTAAATTTTTCTGGATATTTTTTACGTGTTTTTAAACATTTCGCTTTTACTTTCTTCGGCAAATTAGGTTCGGTGTCCATATTAAGCCCATCGGCATCTTCTATATTCATTTCAATTTTGTTTGATTTTTCCAAGTCCTGTGATTTTATGTTCTCAGCACTTTTAGTGGAAAGTTTCACCAACAATTTATCCTCTTCCTCCTCATCTGTACTATCATAAACAAAATGATCTTGTATGGCTGCATCTTCATCTTCCATTTTTTCCACTAATATTGTTTCGAATTCTGTGGGTGTATATTTGATATCATTTTCAAAGTTGTTAGTCTCCGACATTTGACAACTAAGAAACTTATTGGTATCATGGAAATATTTATGAGATTCTAAAGCTTTTAAAATTAAGCTATGAGCATTTTGTAAACCATTTATACATATTTGACATAACATGGATGAAAATATATCCGTTGCTATTTGGAAGGAATTAGACATAGTTCTTAGTCTTGTAATTAAGTTACATTAAAGCTTGCAGTATTGCATACAAACCCAGGCATTCCAATTGTGTATATTTGTAGTAGCAATCTTTATAGGTAATATTGCAGTGTTCATATACAGGCAGATTCCAATCCAAGATAACATTCTCATCTAAACAAATACGACAAATATTTTTCTTATATTCTTCACAATTCATTTTTACTCTGTTGTTTGAAATAAAAATTAAAAAACAATAAAAAGAAAATACTTTTTTTTCTATTCAAACAAATATAAACAAACCATTCACTGTAAATGGTTAACATACATACGTAAAAAGTAAGTGTACAGAATTGTCGCATGTAAGGCACGCTTGAATTTTATAAAAATTAATACCGTTATTTCTTTTTTTGTATTAGTAGCATAGATATGTATATGGGATTATATGTATAGATCTGCTATTTTACTTAGTCAGATTTACGTATTTCATCCCAAAATAAGAAAATTTGTAAAATATTTAAAGAATTTATTTATAATAGTTGGAAAATTTCATGTGATCGCCATAATGTTTGTAGAAAAATAAAAAGATTTTGCTAAACTTTAGAAGTAACAAAAGAATATTTGCAATCAAATTTAAGACAACTTAATTGCAAAATCATTATAAAAATTAAGCTATTGGAACGTAAAATCAAAATATTTTACGTTCCAATTAGAAAATCCCTTCAAATTTAAAATAAAAAATTAGCAATAAATAAAAAATCTAATTAAAAATTATTATTTAATTTATTTTAATAGTTAAAAACAAAAGCTTTTGTTATATTATTTTTTTAATCAATTTCAATATTTTGTTGTTTCATTAAAGTTGATTGTCGTGGTTTATATTTCCGATCGAAAGTTGTAATGTAATTATTGTATTCTTCAGCATTTTTTATATTATGTACCTCTCTAATATGCCGTATCATACTAAATTAAATAAATAAAAATATTGTTAGAAATTCAAACACAGAATTTTAAAATATAACTTACGATTTTCTATTGAAATAGGTTTTCTTACATATATTGCACTCTACTTTTGGTTCATTTGAATGCATTGCCATATGATCACGCAACTTTTCTCTGCTAATAGTTTTGCCACATATATTACATACTTTGAAAGCCTATTTATGATTGAATAAAATAAATTTGTATTCTTAAAAGATTTATAAATTATATTACTGCATAATTTATAACTTACCTTAGTTTTAGTCATTGGTTTAACTGTATCTTTGTTTATGGTCGCCGCATTATGACTATACATATGACGATCTAAATCAATTTGTCTATAATATTCTTTAGGACACAACTGACATTTAATAACTTGACCCAAATGCATACGACGATGATATATAAGACCACTAGATGAATAAAAACCCTTTGGACAAAATTCACATTTATATTCGGGTTCTCGATTTTCAATATGTATAACTAAATGTTTTTTTAAGGTATCTTCATTGTAGAATTTTAATGAACATTTAGGACATTCCACATTACGTTCTGTTCTTGTATGTAGTGCTTCATGCCTACGAAGATGATGCGAATCGTAAGAAATGTGAGCTGAAATTGTATGGTTAATTAATTTGTTTTCATTCCTCATTCTTGACATTAAGACTTACGACAATAGGCACACATTCTAGGTTGTTTAATGCGTTTTCTTTTTGGTTTATTTAATTTATCTTCCTCTTGCTGTTGTTCAATTGATTTTGATGTTGGATCTTCATTGTTAACAATTTTATCTCCTGTTTTGTGCTTCTCATAAGATTTTAAAGCTATTTGCTTTAATTGGTGAATATTTCTTAGAGTATTACCACAATCCAAGCAAAACACTTCATTTGAAATTTCTACTAATTAAAATTTATACAAGAGTTTAAAGTATTCCTATTAACACTAATATACTCTATAAATATACCTCTTTCCTGCAGTTGAGTGTACTGGTAGTAACAGTGTTTATAAGTAGGTCCTGAAAATTCAAAAATCGCTTCATTTCCCTCAAAAAACACTTCGTTTTTTAAACATATAAGACATTGTTCTGCACTGATGTTTTTCTCAGTTGATTCTATAGCTTTTTCTACTAGCTGATGTATATCTCTTAAACCGTTGCCACAATCCAGGCATAACATTTCACTAAACTCATCATCTACAGGGAATGTCTCTGACTGACATTTCTTACCATTAGTTTGAAGTTGTATGTACTTATAATAACATTCCCGATAGGTGGGACCATAAAATTCAAAAATTTGTTCACTCCAATCAAAAAATCCAACATTTTTTAAACAAATTCTGCAGTAGCTATCCTCTTTTTCTACCAAATCCATTATTTTTATTTCTTGTTTACAATCAAAACAATATTCAAAAACTCCGAGTCGGCGTTATTATTTACGGCGGCATTTAACTAAATATTTACAGGCCACCCTCTATTTACGCGCTGTTTTTTATTATTTTTGATTTGTTTACACAAAATTATATTAATTTTATTATATTATTAATGTATAAATATAATAAAATATATTAATCATATATGGTGCTGAATGGTCTCGATTAAGTAAATAAAGAATGGAATGAAAAATATACTAAAATCTGTATTTCTAGTTTGATTCTAATTCGATTCTAGTTATATTCTAGTTCAATATTACTTTTATTCCAGTTCAGTTCTTGTACAATCCCAGTTTAGTTTCAATTGGAATATGGTTTTCGATACTCCTGGAAAATAGCGATTCCCAATTTTAATTTTCCGAAATTTTAGGAAATTTCACACAAATTTTAAATAATTTTAATTCCACCAGAAATTTTTTAAAAATTTTGTTTCTTTATGAAAATGTTTTTTTTTTTTTTTTTAGTTTTTCTAAACTTTG
>JACGTJ010005293.1:0-18210 GCA_014858695.1 Chrysomya rufifacies | reverse complement strand
TTGTTTTTAAACTACTTTATGATATTTGACAAAAATTTATCGAAAGATTAGAACAGTTTGTAGAAATTTGAAATATTGAGAAAAAAATTGAAAGGAACAACATTAAAAAAGTTAAAAATTAAATACAACAATCCAATGAATAAAATAAAAATAAAAAAAAAAAAAAAAAAACAAAAAAAAAACAAGTAAGAACACTATATTCGGCTATATCGAATCTTCCTTTATTTAAGTTGACTTCCAAAATAGCCTATTTCGTTCCCCGTTCCAGAAGCTGGTTCCAAGTTTGTAGTATGTATAGAAACAGTCGAAATATTGAAAATATCCAAATTTAAGTTGTCTAGGGCATTTATGAACAGATTCTGCAGAATTTAAATAATAAAATTCTTGCGATTCTAGGGAATGGTTTGATATACATATTGTATAGTTTTATGGTCGGGGGCTTCATAAACGACATACCAACAGACGGTATGTCGTAATATATATATACTTTATGTGGTCTCAGATGAAAAATGCAGAAATTACATTCATAATAAGTGAATGGTATAAAAACGGAAAAATTTAAAATCAATTTAGATTTCCCGCAAAGCAATATCGGGAAGAGGAAAACACCAGCTAGGACAAGTTTGTTTAATACACTTTTAATTTGAACGAATTTATGAAACAAAGGACCATTTAGCAAAAAAATAATAATAATAATTATTTGTGCAAGTTGAAATGTCTTTAATTTTAAATTAAATTATGGTTTAATGTCCGGATGGACATGATTTAGCCGATTAGAAACTAATAATTACTTTTGTATACAAACATTCCCTTTTAGAGGTATCTGAAAAAGTTACTTAACTACATCCAAAGATTATTCCACTCTATTCCTTAAAAAGGTAATTTAAAATGCAATTGATTGATAATTCGTTTAGTCATTCTACTTTGCATTCTAAAGCAATGGAGATTATAATGTTAAGGAAAGCATAAAAGTTTTTGTTTCAAAAGTGTAACTAAAACTAGTTGCAAAAATTTATGAAAAAATAAAATAATTAATATAATATTTACGAAAGTAAGTAAGTAAGTAAATATTTAACTATTAATTGACTACTTTAGTTCTCCATCAAAAATGACTCTTGCTTAAAGATCGCTATTAGAATATTAGATTAGCCTTTCAGATTAAAACTTAACACTGTCCTTGTTAAATCTAACACTTAAGAAGCCCCTTTTCTGTATTAGAATCTTTCAACATCTGATGGTGTAGCGTATATTCATTTAATTAATTTTTTGGCATGTTATTTGTTTTTTTTTTTAGAGAGAATTTGACTTTTTATCTTAATTAAATGTTTGAAATTTTTGTTGGTTCTATTTTCTAAATCATGAAATAATCTTTGTTAGTATCTGTTTTATATATTTTACGAAAACATTTTTAAAACAAAACAAATACCAAAAAAGAATTTAATTAAATTTTCCTATATAATAAATCAAAGTTAAAATCTTTCTACTTTGTGATGTTCCAAACAGATTTTATTTTTATTTTAAATAAAATGTCTAATATAAACTAAAATATCTTATAAAATTATAAGATCTTATATCCTAAATGAAATTCAACAAACTAAATTGAGTCCTTTGGTTAAAGGATTGAGGCAATTTTGTTTTTTTTTCTTAACTACATTTTATTGAAAAGGATTAAAAATACTCATGTACTTATACGTAAATAAAAAAAAAAAAATTGTAAGGCCTAATAAAAATTGCTTTAAATGCATAAATTATTGTATATGTATGTGTATGATTCTTTTTATCTATGAATGTTTGGCCTTAAATTGGCTTGAGCCAGGATAACCAATTAAGTTCTAACAATACTTTTGTTGCATGTTTGAAAAAGAAAAAAAAAAATCAGCAATATTTTCCAGTATCTTTGGATATACACACACATTCTCATACAAACTAATAAAAATACTTGCATTTTTACATAATATGTACATAAATGCATAAGTAAGTGTGTGCACATTTTGCATTTTCAATGTATTTTTCGATAAGCATTTGCAAATTGTATAATGAATGTTTATGTAAAATGGATTTTTATTTTTGTGAAACAGTGGGACAACTAGAAATAAAATAACAAAAAAAAATTCAAAATTTTCTATTTAGAAATATTTTGAAATACTTATTTAAAAGTAAGATATTGCTTTCTTAGTGCTTTGTATAAAAATTTTAGTTTCATTATTTTGTATCATTAGTTTATATTCAGTCAAATGATATGTTCAACAATTAGCCAAATTAAAAGTGTATATCTGAGTAGTGGATGAATATAATATGAAGACAATAAAATTTGTTTTGTTCTAACAAATATTTAAATGAAAATTTTCGATTAATGTTTAAACACATAACAAAGAGTTTTTACAACACGAAAGTAAATCAATACAATTTTCTGTAGTTACATAAAATCCTATAGGGAAGTCAGTTTTATGGAAATTTTTGTTTTAAAGAAAATTTTGTGAATTTCTTTTATTAGAATATTTTGTGAAATGTTTCATTTTCTATTAATAGAAATGGATTGTTTTTACAGAAATTTTGTATATTTTTTATATAAAAAATTTTGAAAAAAATTTTCTTAAAAAATGCATAAAAAAAGAAAAAACAAAGAGAACAAATTTTTTGAAAAATTTTTAAAATTTTCTTTTTATAAATAAAATTCTCAAACATTTTCAACGGCTAATTTAAGAAAAAATATTAAAAATTTTCTTTTTCGAAAATTATATGAACATTTTATTTTTGAAATCTTTAAGAAAACTTTTCAATAGCAGAATATTTACTTTCACGAAAAAATTTTCTTTTTATAAAAAAATTTATTTCTAATAAAATTTTATAGAAATTTTCAATTTTTA
The DNA here is from genome assembly GCA_014858695.1 of Chrysomya rufifacies. Lineage (NCBI taxonomy): Eukaryota > Metazoa > Arthropoda > Insecta > Diptera > Calliphoridae > Chrysomya > Chrysomya rufifacies. The sequence goes on along the minus strand of JACGTJ010005293.1, from coordinate 15,343 downwards.
GAGAATTTTGTCAAAATTTACTTTTAATAAAAAATTTTATAAAAATTATCTTCTTATGGAAAAAAATTTCTTTTATAAATAGTTTTGCAAAAATTTTCTTTTAGTAGAATTTTACAAAAATGTTTCTTTTAGTAGGAATTTTGTAAAAAAAAAATTTAAATTTCAAAAAATAAAAATTTTCTTTTTAAAGAAATTTTTCTACATAAAATTATCTTTTATAGAATATTTTTGATTTTTTTATAGAATTTTTTTTTTTTTAATTTTATGAAAATTTTCTGTTTTAGTTATTTTTGGAAAATTGCATTTTTTATTTAAAACTATCTAAAATTTTTCTTTCTATAAAGCTTTTACAATGTTTTTCTAAATTTTTGCACATTTTCATTTTAAAGAAATTCTTTTGTAGAAAATTTGAAAAATATTTATTGAAACTTTTTTAAATTGTTGCTAAAATATAAATTTTTTAAGGTTTCCTAAAATGTTTGTAAAATTTAGTTTTTTGTTATAAATTTGATTTTTATAACCAACAACATAAGGTGATGAGGCTTATATTGGGTTAGTCATTTCGTTAGTGACATGTTATATAAGGTTTGTTTGAAAGCGAGCAGAATTGGATTATAAATAAGGAAGTTATCTGTGCTTTTTGAGCATTTAAGTATATAATATGTCATAAATATGAAACGAATGAACATACAAAGATGACATTTAGGGTAAATCCTAATATAGTAACGGGAAACTAGGTATATTTCGACCTAAATATGAAAGGGAAGAACGTAAAAGATGAAATTTTAGAATGACTGTTAGATTGTAGGAAGAATATTGGAAAAAATGGACGTGAACCCGTCTACCCAAAAAAATCCGTGATTTTGTTATATTTCGTAGAATAATATGTCAATAATATGAAATGAATGGAAGTAAACGATGAAATTTTCGATGTATCGTTAGTTAGTAATAAGAAACTTGGCAAAATTTAAATATATTAATTGAAATCATTTCTTTTATTCCATTTATGGTTCGATTATAGCTTCTAAATTTAATTTCATACAAAAACACTTATCATTTAAATATACTTTAATAAATTTTGATGATGGGTATTAAAGATTCGGCCAAGACGAACATAACATTCTTACTTGTTTAAATCTATTGTGTTTAAAATTGAATTCATTATTGTCCTTTTGTTTTAACTGATAGCTTCAAATATTGTCCAAAAAATACCTGTTACATAATTTTTACGTTGACAATTATATGGATTTATAACTTGTTTTTAGATTATTTTATGTTAAACCCAAACGATATGTACATACAATTATGTCCATTTTTAATTATTTCAAAAAGCATTTTCAGTAATTGGCGTTCTCAATTAGTGTTTTGTTATTAAATTGTTGTGAACATAAAACAACATTCAGTCAACAATTTAAAATGTACAATTTGATTTTTTTTATTTAGACTAATGAAAAGCAGTAAATGATGTAGAAAATATTAGAAAAAAATATGTACAAGTAATTGGTAAAGGGGATACATATAAATATTAGTTGGTATAGGAAAGGGAAGTTTAGGGATGAAGAAGTGAATGCCTGTGTATGAGTAGTGTCCATTGTGGCGGAAATATGTAAACAATTGTATATCAAATAATTATAACCATTAGTTAAATTGCTAACATTTTGCAGTGCGGAAATGTAAAAGTTTGTTGACATTTCCTGAAACCAGTGAAAGAAATACACACACACACAGAAATGAATTAGAGTGTGTGTGGTAATTGTTATATAAAAATAAAATGTTACAGTTATACTGTTACTAATATATTTACACATTATTTACAAATATTTAGCAACAGCAAATTTACACAATATTATTGTTGTTACAATTAGGAAACAATAAATGAGGGTGGGTGTTTTTATAGTTATATGCATAATTATTTATTAAGGCAATGAATTTTGTACAAGAAAAATTTTTAATAATTATTATTATTTTATTTAAAAACTATATTTGAAATACATGTGTAATCTAAAATGTTGCAGTAAAAATTTGGATAAAAAAATTTAATTTTGTTTAGATTTAAATTTGTATGATTTAAAAAAAAATCATTTTATTTATGACACCACGAGAATTTTTATTTTTTTTTATGAAATATTTATGTTCTTTCATTTTTTAACTAAATTAATTTTGGTTTCCATTGCAAATGATAAACTTTAGCAACACAACAATGAATTAAGAAATGATGTTATTTTTCATAATGTCCCAAAATACAGCAGCAGTTCATCAAAAGGACACCAAAAGAAAACCTAAAATAATAAACACAAAAATGAAGAAAAACATTTTTTTCCTAACAAACACTTACACATATTTTCAGTAAAAAAAAAGAACTACAATGCGTTTAAGATTTATTACAAAACACAATGAGGCAACAATGGTTGACAATATTTTAGTTTAGCTCGACAACAATTAAGGGATTTGTCAAAATCACAAAAAGGCTTATATTTATATCTTTATGCACACATACATATATAAATGTCTCCCAAAATTCTAGCAAAATATTTCTACTTACATACAAATGTATATAGCTAGAGCGGCAATATAATCTTAAAATATATAAAATCTTGTAGTTGTGGTTGTGGGAGTGAAAACAAAACGAACCAAAACCTTCTAAGATGCTGACAAATAAGCATTTTGTTAACGTTGCTGCTTTATGGTAGACCAGGGCAAAAAAAAAAATTGTAACAAAATGAAAAATAAACCGAAACAAATTTAAGTTTTTTTTAAGAAATAAGGAAGACATACGAAAAAAGTAAAATGTATGTATAAGACCTCAATAAAGTCGGATAAGAAATTGCTACTGATATAAAGAAATTTGAGAAAAAAGTAATAGGTAAACAGTGGTAAAGTTTTTTATTTACACATCTTAGTAGAAAATTTTTTTCTAATTATAGCGAAATTTTGTATAGAAAATTTTTTAAAAATTTTGTTTTTATAGCAAAATTTAAATATAAAAATTAATTTAAGCAACATTTTTGAAAAAAAAAAACTTCATTTTGTAAAAAGCAACATTGTTTCAAGTATTTTTATACCCACTATGAAAAAATAATGGGGCGTATATTGGGTTTGTTAATCCGTTTGTAACATGTTAAAATATTAGTCTAAGATCCCTGGTAATATCCTAAGTCAATCTAGTGATGTCCGTCTATTTAAAGCATGATCGCATTGAAATTGTGCAAAGATGTAATTTAAGGTAAATTATAATGAACTTAACTAGAAACATGGCTTTTTAGGTATACCTCGCCCTAAATATGAAAGGGAAGATTGTACAAAGATGAAATTTTAGACTGACTGTTAGATAGTAGGAAGATAGGTGATACAATATGTCACAAATGTGAAATGAATGGAAGTAAACGATGAAATTTTCATAAATCGTTAGTTAGTAGTTAGTAGGAAGAAACTTGGCGAAAAATGTAAATATTTTAATAAAAATCGTTTCTTTTATTCCATTTATGGTTCGATTATAGCAGGGTTTTCTTCTAAATTTTAACTTCATACAAAAAAAGTTGTCATCTAAATATACCGTAACATGTTTTTTTATGAAAGATTCGGCTAAGTCGAATATAAAATTTTTACTTGTTAATGCAATAATTTGTTTAAATATTTTCCTTTCATTACGTAATTTTCAGAAATGTTTCTTGTGTATAAATATTTTTAAAATTTTTCTTTTAACAGCAATTTTTATTTATTTATTTTTTTTTTTAAATTTCACTTTATTGTTACCTTTTTAATTTTTTTTCTATTACAATATTCTTCAATAATTTTATTTATAACGACCTTTTAAACATTTGAAACAAAATTTTTGATTTTTTTCTCAGCATGTTTCAAAAATTGTTAATGAAACTTTTTTAACAACATTTACTAATTGCACTTTTTAAAAGAAATCTTACTTAAAAAAAAATTCTTTTTTATAGAAAAATTTTCCAAAATACTGTGTAATAAGATTTTTGCAAACATTTAATATACAAGTTTTTTTTACAAACTTTTGTTGTATTGCAACATGTTTCATAGTTTTCATAAGCTTTTTCTATTGCAAAAAAGATTTTTTTGACATTCTTCGAAAATGATTACCTTAACTGAGAAATTGTTTGGAAAATGATATAGGGAAATATATTTTGATTTTTCAAAATTGTAAAGCTGAACATATTTTTACCAACCTTATGAATGTTGTTAAAAATTTAAATAATATTTTTCAACAACATTTTTCTCTTATTTCAACATTTTCTTTAACAATATATGGGAAGAAAGCTTTCAGTACAATAATTTAAAAAAAAAAACTTTCATAAAACGAAAAAAATGTATCATTAATATCAAATAATCGTTTTTAATGAAATTTTTCAAAAAAAATTTACATTAGTTGAGAAATAGTTTTAGCAACATATTAAAAAAAACTAATGTTATTTTAGCAACATTTTTCAAAAAATTTTTTTTTTTGTTTTTACCAAAATATTTTTTTTGCAACATTTTGAGGTGATCTTTTAAACAACATTTTTTGAAAAAGTTTATAGCTGTAAAAATTTTCAAATTTCTTTACTTTTTCTAAAAAATATTTGTTACAAAATTTTATTTTTATAGATTTTTTTCTTTATTAGAAAATATAAAAATTCCGTTTTATTGTCTAAATGCCTAATTTTTTTCATAGCAACATTATTTTTCTAATCATATTTTTTTTAAACATTTCTTTTTAGTGCAACATTTTTAAAAATCATAAACATTTTCTTTTTAAGCAACATTTCTTAAAAATGTTTTTTAAACGTTTTCTTTCAAAGTTTTCTTAAAAAGTTTTTTTTTACCAAAATTATAACAAAAAAGTTTATTATTTTTTTTTGAAAATATAGTTATTTCAGCAACATGTTACATATCAATAGCCCAAACTATATATAACTTATAAATCTAGTATTTCTTAATAGAATTCATTTCGTATGAAAAGAAAACAAGAAAATATAAATTTACGCAATTACCATGCTTCGTTAGGTGTCTGAGAAGTAAAAATATTTTTGGTTGTAATTTTTTTCCATTTTGTTTTGTTGTTGCGTAAATCTGCTTCTCATTCTTCAAAAGCTACCTAAAAGGAAGTTATATATGTATAATTCGGGGATTTCCTTGGAAAAAATAGGTGTGCGAATATAAATAAACGAACTAACAAACAAATGAATGAATGAATTGATGTTGTTTGTATACAATTTATAGCTGAAGAAACTCTTATAAGTGATGTTTAAGGTAGTATAAGTATGAGTGTGTGTAGGTGTAGTCATTTCTGGAATAGTAGTGAAAATGCTGATGAGAAACAAAAACTACGCTTAAGTATTTTACTATAGTAATTGCTTTTTCCCTTTTCTCTGATTTTATGGTTGTTAAGTGAGATTTTCTTTTAAGGTTGATTGAATACGTTGGGAAGTAAGAAAAAAATATATATATTTATATTTTAAAGAGGGAAAACCATGTTATAAATAAGTGAAGAGATTTCCTTCTTTACAATTTCTTTAGTTTTTCTGTGATTTTTTTCGATTTCTTTTGAAATTTCCATTGCAGGATTTTAATGGTTGAAGTGTGTTTAAATGTGTGTTAGAATTTATGTCGAATTGAATTGTTGCCTTCAAAGTGTTCAAGTATTTAAGTACGATTGACTGAATTGTTGTTATATTGATTGAGAAAAGTATAACACAGGGGGATAAAAAAAGTCTTAAAACCTATGAAAACAAATTTATTTTGTGTTATTTACTTTACGCAAAATATAAAAAGAAATATCTTTCGTTGTCTAGTGTAATCATGTTATGCGCTCCTACTGCTTTTGATTTTCTGTTATACGATTGTTTGTTAATAGAAGTATTTGATGATTGAATTCAAATCATTTAAGACCGCTTAATGTCAAAACTTCAAGAGTTTCGAAAAAGTTATAGCAAAAAATATGACATTTATGAAAAGATTATAATGATTCTCCAGAGTAATATACTGAAATCGATCTTTTCACTCTGGGTCTTGGAAAATGTTTAACAAAGAGACATTTTTTATGTAGTCAATTTAAATATTTTTTAAATTTTTAAATAAAACTAAAGATGAAAGAATTTAGGTCAACTGTAACACTTCAGCCTTAAGTAAAGTTGCTTGCCACTAAATTTTTTGTATTCAATTTCATTTTTGTAACATCTGATGCTTCTCTTCTTTAACTTTAAGGCATTTTAACACTTTTACTAGCTTGTCTTCGTGTCTGTTTGTCAGTTCATCTAAGTGAGTGACTTGTTTTGATGTTGTTGCTTTCCTTTCAACCAATTTCATTTGACTTTAAGAGTTAGTTGCCACAAAAAAAGCGAAAGTAATGAAATAAAATATTTAAACTAACATTTTTCTTTAACTTTATTATTTCTTAATATAATAAGATTCGTTTGCTTTGAAATTCAGTTTTTTTGTTTTTTTGCTTTTGTTCCACATCTTTTTATTCAGTATATTTTCTTTTGTATTATTCAAAGAGTAAGAAAAAAGTATTGTATTAAATATATTAAGATGCTACTACATATATCAGTTGCTGATGTACTCGTACAATAAACCTCAATCTGTCAGAAGTAATGGGTTTCTACGAGAAAAATAGCTTTTGTGTTGGGGGAAGTCTTAACCCAGAAAATATTTTTGTGAGGCAAATACTTGAAATTATAGATACATGTAAATTTTTATAACAACCAGAACTGATGGCTTAATATAGTCAGAATCTTCGTTTAGTCTATAGTCTTAGTTGAAGTCTATGCTTTTCCAGACTATAATCTATATTACAGTTTATTCTATAATTCATATTACAGTCAAGACTGTATATTATAGACCAGACTTTAATTCTCACTATAGTCCCGAATATATTATAGTCCAGCCTATAGTCTATACTAAGTTCAGTAGTCTATATTCTAGTCCAGATTTTTGTGCATACTATAGTCAAGAATACTATAGTCCTGACTGTAGTCTAGACTATAGTTTATATCGTAATATAAACTATAAACTATATCATAAACTTTATATGACAGATTTAACAGATTATAGCCTTTACTATAGTTGGGAATATAGTTTATACTGTACTTCGGACTACAAACTAAAATACAGTACAGACTGTAGTAGATCATCCTACAGTACACACTATTGTTTATTCTGTAGTTCAGACTATAGACTATAGTATATTGTAGACTATGATCTATACTGAAGTTCATACTAAGTTTAAAAGTCTACACCAGAGTCTATAGATGGGGTTTAATGCGAAATAAAGAAAGTAAAAGAAATATTTGCTGGTTTAATATGCAACTATATTTAAGTATTTGTAAGTCTGTTGTGCATTTAAAACGTGTATTGAATATGGTGAGGATTAAAATAAATAAAGGATTTAAAAAAGAAAAACAAATAAATAAAAAGCCAGACTGACAGACTGATGAAGAGTGTATCATACGAATGAAAGTAGGAAGCTAATTGAGATCTCTTCGCAACGATTAATCGAATAAAAGTGTAAAGAATTATTTTATGATTAAATTTCTCAAACGGTGTAGTATTTTTCAAAATATAAATTTTGTTTTATAGAAAATACTGAATGAATTAAAGTTTTATTGATTTCAATCAACATCTTCAAGATGTACTGCAATGAAATAACAATAGAAGTTATAAATGAGACTCACTCAGCAGGATTTTAACGGAAATGAAAAATATGAGTGTATTTCTCATACAAACAAATTTCCTTTATATGCAGGTTGCACTAAAGTGAATGTAATACATACTGTGAAATTCTTTATTAAATAATTATAAAAAATATACACATAATCTTCTTTTTCTTTTACAATTATGACCTATATATACTAAGAAGATGTTTTCCCCATTAAGAATGTTATTTTTAAATAAATAATCTGAAGTATATCGCACACCACTTAAAACTCAAGGAATTTTTGTATTAAGATAAAATATTTTACAGAAAGTTGAAAGCAACCTGCATGTGTTAAAAACTCTTCATTTAAAACAACCATCGGCAAAAATAAACATTAGTGCATTGTTTTCTCTTAAATTTCTCTTAATCAAGTTTACGAAAATATCTTTTAATAAGAGAAGAATAAAAAACACTTAGAGAAATAGTATACGAGAATATTTTCTTAATCATAAAGACATTTTTAAATTGTTGTATAATTTTATTGTTTGTTAAACAGTTTGAGATAATAGTCGACTTTTTCGATTTAAACCCGATTTTATCTCCTGAATGTTTTAATATAACGAAATTAATTAAATACTTGCAGTGTAAATAAATAATTAAGTTACTCTCGCAATGTTTTGCCGATGTCTGATTTAAACAAAAGACATTTGCACTTTTTTTTGTAAGTTAAAGTATATATCAACAAAGAAAATCTTATCTACATGACATTTTGATATATATAATAAGGGGAAGGCTAAGCGAGTACATTTCTCAAATACATTTAATTTTATTAAATTTTATTTTCAATAAATTTAAGCAATACAATAAAATTTTTGTTTTGTTTTTGCATTTTAAATCATTTTATTGCTGTGGTTAACTGTAGCTTTTTCTATTTTTGTTTTGTGGAAAAGCGGTTTTAGTACCATAAAGTTTTCATTAAAATGAGCAATACAAGTATGATAAAAAGAAATAATGTACGTGTTATAATGTGTCATGTCATCAAGTTTAAAGAAATCATGTTGATGCTTTCAAAAGAGTTGAGCCACTTAAATGGTTAACAACAGCCCGAATACTACTACCACTACTAAATAAATATGCACAGAGAATGGCAATCAACTAGTGAGACCTCAAAAATGAAAGTATAAACATGAAAAGAATGGTGTTGGATAAACAAGGGTTAGAAATTTTAAAATTGAACATTTAATAGACAAACAACAAAATTTTTAAAACATTATTTAAGAATATTAAAAAAAACTGTTTATTTAAATTGTTTATTTTTCACAAAAAATTTTTCTTATAGAATATTTATCATAAATAAAATCAAGTGGAAAATGTCCTAAAAGGCTTGAATCAGAACCAATACAAAAGGAGTCGGAAAAATCACAAAATGGGTTCCAGTTATAGACTTAGATCTGTTCAAATTATTCCATATATCATCCATGATCTAATTTAATAATCCATGATTTAATGAAGAGTAGTTGATCATTCTTGTTAAAAGACTAAGTCGGTCAAAGCAAAACTTTGGCTAAGCGTTTAATATACAAGGCTGGGAGACATGGGTTTGTAGGTTTGAGTCGAGGTGCATAGATAGAAAATATTGATAAACAAAATTTTCCTTAAACGTCAGTTTTGTGATCTGTCTCCTGTTAGGGGATAAAGATAAATGTCTCATCTCGACGTAGTGACAGGTTTCGTTCACATAAAGTGATAGAACTAGATACGGTTCCTAATATTGTGGAATCAGTCCCGTTTATATTCCGTGTATTGTGTTAGTTTCTTACCGTCTATAGAAACAATTTAAGCTCAAACTATTCCTTAAATGTCAGTTCTGTATATACGGTTCTTAATATTGTGGAATCAGTCCTTTTTATATTCCGTGTATTGTGTTAATTTCTTACCGTCTATAGAAACAATTTAAGTTCAAATTATTCCTTAAATGTCAGTTTTGTGATCTGTCCCCTGTTAGGGGATAAATATGAATGTCTCATCTCGTCGTAGTGATACGTTTCGTTCAGTGATACAGTTCCCAATATTTCGGTACTAATCCTGTGTATATTTTCTTAATGGAATGTTTATGGAAATTTATCCATCTTGAAAATTATTCTTAATGGAATGTATATATAAAATCATCCTTCTGGGAAAATTTTAAAATATTTTTCTTTAGGGAATTCTTTCATATTTCTTTAAAAATTTTAAATTATCAAAAAAATGTACGCTTTTTAATAAAATATTTTGTTTTTTTAACATTTGAATTTTATAGAAATATTTAAAAATTTTCTTTTTATAGCAAGTATTTGGTTTGTTTGTTTCAAAAAAACATTTTAAGAATAAACATTTTGAGCAACATCTGTCAAAAAGGTTCTTTTTATAGCAACATCATTTAAATTGTAAACTTTTTCGCATATTTTCTTTTTGTATGTGCAATTTTGAAAAATGCACGTTTTATATGAAACCTTTTAGAAAAATTTTCAACAATTTCATTTTTATCAACATTAAAAAGGAATAATATCATTTTTAATGCAATATTTTTCATAAATTTTCTTTTTTTTAAGTTCTTTTTAAAAGTTTTCCTTTTTATAGAAAATTTGTCAAAAGTTTTGTTGTTATAGAAAACTTTTAAACAATATTTATATTATATTTAAACGTATTTTTGATTTCGCATTTGCCCTTTTAACAAACTCACACTTGAAACCTTATTAAATTTGACTAATATTTAAACCAGAAATTAAAAAAAAAAATCTTTAAAATTTTTAGTACTTTTTTTTAATGAGGCTTTATTTTTCTCACATTTTTTATATTTTCTATATATTGTGTACTAACGAATTCAATTAAATATTAAAGTTTTGTACAAATTCTTATTCGTTTTGGTGTTTTTTCAAAAAAAAAAAAAAACTCTCTTTCACAAAAACATATGTACATATGTGCAATACATAAAGAAAACGACTATTTCCGTTTCCATAGAATACTAAAGGTTTTGTTTTACACATACAAATGTTGAACGAAAAGTAAGAAGTTGATTTGTATGCGAAATGAAAATAAAATTGAAAAACAAATAATTTTTGTTAAACAAAATTTAAAAGTTTGTTTTCCAAAAGAAAACAGAAAAAAAAAACTAATTGTACAGCATTTGGTTTTGTTATTGTTAAAATTTTAAATTAATTTTAAATGAAGTAGAAAATGGAAAAAAAAGTTTTTCTAACAACTGTTTTAATTACACACATACAACATATATTACATGTTGCAAACGCAAGTTTTTATGTAATGCAACATGAAAAAGTATATTGTTTTGTAGTTGTTTAGTAAATTGTTTATAGTTAAACAAATTTATAGTTAGAAGAATAATAATTTTAAATTAACATATACAGTTAAAGTAGGGAAATAAATATCTATACAAAATGCAACATATGTAAATTGTTTATAATACCTATTAAAGTGTATGCATAATTGTTTACATTCACATGTATGTAAGCACTATGTATGTATCTGTATTTCAAATATGCGTTCATTAGCTATATTTTGTGTAATATTATTAGATAAAACAACTTGAATTAATTTGAAAATAATATTTCGCTAAAGAAAACAAGTAATATTATCTTCGTCTTGGTCGCATATTTGATACCCCCCATAAACAGATAAGTGGTCTATTTTGGAATATTTTTGCACATAACATGTCATAAACACGAAACGGAAGAGTCTACAATGATAAAGATTTGGGTGTACCGTAACTTTATGATAAGAAAATTATTCACAATTAAAGGTGATCCTCCTACTTCTCAACCCCCACCTCCCATATTAGGTAATATTAAGATGTATGGAACTTGTTCATTATTTCTTATATCTAATCATTAGATTATAAGGACATTTCAGCAAAATGGCCATTTTTTAATTTACATAGGATCTGTTTATGACGAGTATCAAATATGCGACCAAGATATGGGTTTGTGGTCCATTGCTTCCTTATTTATGACAGATTCTGGACATTTTTAATGACAAACTAACCTAAGGTTAGTTTGTGCCAAATTTTACCTTAATAACCCTTCTTAGCTTTCAATAGACATACAGATAGACAGACGGATATTGTTAAAATCTTATTTGAACCATATATATGCATGTTGTGATCTTAAAATGTACACCCACCATAATATTTCGATTTATGAAATTTATGAAAATTAACGAAAAATCAATTTTCTGTTACAACTCTAGTGACAAGTCTGGGTTATAGACTTTCTATATAATCGGAAAAATTTTGTGTGTTCATTTAATATTGTTAAATGTTGTGGTTTATCTAAAAAAAATGTAATACTTTATACTATATTCCACACAACTACAAAATATTGCTAGTCTTACTATTGATGCTAAAATATTGTTTTACTGTTTCTGTTGTTGTTGCTCGATTTTTTTTTCATTACAGTTTTCAATGCCGCATCATAAAGTGCCAACGTCAGTTTTAATTAAATTGACTATGAGACAATCGACTTGTTTTATAGTCGATTGACTAAACTATACAATGACAGCGACAATGGCAACTACAACTATTAACATACCACTACTAAAATAACGGTTAAAGCATTTTTTTTACTAGTATTAGTAAAATGTTTCAGTATATAATAGTAAATGTTGACATTTCAACAATTTAATATTGTTGTTGTGGTAGGTAATATATACATAAAATTCGTATGTATGTGTTATGTTTATTTGTATATTTTGTGCTTTTGTGTAAGTGTGGTTTTGTGTTTTAATTTCAGTCTTTATCTCTTTCGTCCTTTTTTTTAATACTTTCCTGTAACTCTTCATGATGTTTTACTAAATACTAATGTGATCATGTAATTTTGCAATTAAATAAAATGTACATAGAAAAAAATTTGAAAAAAAATTTGGTATGTGCATAATTTTTAATTCATGAAAAAACTTTTTTCAATTGACATTTATACTAAAAATTTTCACAAATTTAAATTTTAATATTATTTTTTTTTAATAAATTATTTATAAAAACAATATTTTGCTTTAAAAAGAAAATATTTCATAAATTCTTTATACTGAATTTATAAAATAAATTTTCCAAAAATTCTTCAAAGAAAATTTTTCAGAAAAAAGTTGTATAAATTTTCTATAAAATGCAACATTTTCAGAAGAATTTTCATTACATAGAGATTGTTTTTATAAATATTTGTCTTTTAAACGAAAAAGTGATCTATACGTTTTTAGAAAAAGGATTTCTTAATGTATCTATAAAAGAAACATTTTTTTATTAATTTTTCTTCAATTATCTTTTAATAGACATTTTTTTCGAAAATTTACACAGTTTTTAAATAATTGTCTAAAAAAAATTTCATAAAATTTTTGTTATAATTTATAATAAAAAAATGCATTTACTATCTAAAATGAAAACTTGGAAATGTTGTCTGTAAAAAATTGTCTATATAAAAAAATAGCCTATTCCGTTGCCCGTTCCAGATTGCACCGAAAATCAACATCTTCCAAAAATCAGTAAAATTTTCAGTGAAACAATGAAGGGTCTATCTTTTACAGCGGCTTCACAAATCCAAATCAAAGATTTAGGTTAATGTTCTTGTGTTTGTTTGTGTGGTTTTTATTAGCAAAACAAAAACAATAATTAGAAATAAAATAAAATTTAATAGTTTGTTAGCAATTTGAAAACTTCAAAAAACTAAAATTAGGAAAACATACTCATACTATTCAAGTCCGTAGAATATATAGAAATAATCGATACATTTTAATATAATTAAAAATAAGATTTTTGTTAAGATATCTTAGTTATTTGTGAGTGGATTCTGCAGTGTTTAAATGGCAAAATTCTCTTGAATAACTTTATGATCGGGGGCCTTAATAAACGACATACCAACCGACGGACGGACATGCATATTTCGAACTTAAAATACTTTACTTTATGGGGTCTCTAATGAAAAATGTAAAAATTACAAACGGAATGACAAACTTATACATACTCTATCACTATAAGTGAAGGGTATAAAAATAATGTTAACAAATGCTTATACCTAATAAATGTAAAATTTTAACCATGTCAAATATATTTTTTGCATAATACTTTTTTAAATTTGATTTGATTGCTATAGTAAAATGTCATTGATTTTGACCGCAATTGCTGAGGTTATTTTAATTGAAAATTAATAAAAAATTATATGGGTAACCGTATAAAATATTTACATTTTCTATTTAATTCTTATTCTTTTTTTTTCTAAAATAAGAGAATATTATAAGTGTTAAATTAACACAAAAAAGTGGAAATTTAATTAAATACTAACGCGTAATTAAAATAATAAAACTATAACAATAAAAATAAATAAATAAAAATTGTGAATGTTTCAACTAAAGCTATAGATAAAGATTATATTTTTTCTAAATAGTTTAATTTAATAAAAAAAATGTCAGCAAACTTTAAAGTAAACAGAAATCAGAGTTGGTTAAATGATATTTATAAATATTGAAGAATATGTATACATATACATACATATGTATAAGAAAAACAAGTATACTTTTAGCTATAATAAATCATTGTAATCATTTGTATATTTAACACTTTTTGTAAATCGAACTCATGACCAGCAACAACACGCAAACTAAAAGATACTTGAACAAACTTAATCACCAACAATACAATATGTATCCTTTAACACATACTCATACTCACATAGACATACATAGATTCTTACACAGCTGGCAAAATATAAGTTTATATGTTTGTAGATAGCAGTCATGTAAATAATTTATATAAATTATATTTATAATGAAATAAATTTATATATGAAAAAAAAGTAACGAAAAATAACAAGAGATTTTCATGGAAAATAATTAATGCAACGATTAACCCAATTTGTTTTATTTAACACGTGTGCAAAAACGATAAATTTTATATAACGAAAATATATATTTATTTATTTTTTTGTTTTTTTTGTAATATTTTACACAAAAGATTGTACTTGGAATGGGTGTATGTTAATTTTATCAAAAAGTTTGAAACAATAACACAGACATTGTATAAAGTTATGTATTAAAATCCCATTACAGTTATTAATTATACGCGCCATATCCTCTCGACTGTTTTAAGATAATTTCTTAGAAAGTTTATATAACATAAAAGATTTGAATAATCTGAAATATTATTTTTATATATTTTTCCGCTTAATATTTAACAGTACATAAAAAATGTCTCATTTTATAGATCTCAACTTTAAAGTATCTTGTAGTGTATCTAAAAGTTATTCACACCTAATGAATTTATCCTCATTTACATACAGATTTTTCAAGAGTTGAATCCTTATTAAATAAATGTTGGCCTCAAAATATAATTAAAGCGTGAACCAAAGCTCTTTAATAAAATTAAATAGGCGGTTTCTTTAGAAAATAAATTTAATTAAGCATTTCCTGCTGGTAGCCATCATTTAAATTTATTTTCAGTAGTATTTTTATAAATTGCACTTTTATATAAACAAAAAAATATATCTTCTTCAAAGCCTTAATGTTAAAAAACAACGACTGAAATGTAATATTTCATATTTAAATATATTTTGCATAATATTAAAACCTATTATTACATATTTAATTATACGTAACATTTTATATGCTTTTTTTATATAACAAAATCATAATCCATGCTTAAATGTGTAAACGATTATATTGCATATAACC
>JACGTJ010005289.1:413-12621 GCA_014858695.1 Chrysomya rufifacies | reverse complement strand
TTTTTTTTTTTTTTTTTTTTTTTCTTTTAACGTATTTCAAAATTGTATTTAAATGGCGGGAGAACAATTTCAACGTAGTATTAAATATAAATGGATCAAATGTTCCCAGAAGATTTGATTTCGTGACAGACATTTCAGTTTACAATGTACCATAATTCTCATATTACTTTGAATAGTTAAATTACAAGAATATTCGATTCTAATTATATTTCAAATCTTTCTTCGTTCTAATTACGTTCCAGTTGAGTTTTAATTCAGTTTAGTTGTTGGAGAGGCCCTCCCCCGGCTTGTTATTAAGGACCGCCATTTATCAAACCCCAACATTGACAGATATTTAAATTAGGAGAAAAACATCCTAGAGTTTGAGGGATGTAGAAAATGAGTACGATTTTGCCCAATCGACAAATTTGTTGTTTGAAAAATACCTCAATGAAGCGTTTCTGCCCAACTCCTGAACCATCTTTCACACTTTATGCTTAACTTAACAATTAAAAACCAAAATTCATTATTTAATTCATGAAATTCTTGAATTTTATTAATACCTTCAAATTGTAATAATTTGTACAGTGAATATTTTAATGTGTATGATTATAAATATATGTATGTATGTTGTATGTAGGTGTACTGCGACTTAGGACTACAATACACAATTCTAAATGAATTGATCTCAGTGCAAATTAAAATAGCATTGTGAAGAAAGATGTGTAAGGTATGAAATATTTTTAACAACAATACCTAACTAATATGAATTTGTATGTTGTATAATATAGAATCGTTTGTCTTCCTTTACCACATGAGTTTAACCTTCTCTTTCATTATGAAAAATGATAGCGCGCCAAAGGTTACAATTGTGGCTTTGCATCTATAATACAATACAGAAAAGGACAATTTTACCAACCAATGGCCAACTAATTTTCTTTTAAAGTTTAGTTAATAGTTTATTACATCATAAAATAAAGCAAAATAAAAAAATATTTGTGTTCTTAAATAAAATTTAAAGCATTAAAAGAACATAAGAAAAAATCATAAAATTCTTGGTAGAAAAAATTAATGAATTCGTTAAGTTTTTATTGCATACGCACACAAAAATTAACAATAAAAAATGCAAATTTGCGGCGGTTGAATTCGTTTGTATTCTACAAAACATAATAATTAAGTTATGAACACTAATTAGTAATTTGTTGTAATAATTCGTGTTTCTATTATTCTTATCCTTGCAGCAGAGTTTAATTTGTTTTTGTATAAAATAATAAAAACATTCTTAATCAATTGCAAAATAAAAAATAAAAAGATGTTTACACAATAATTTTTGTTTTTTTTTTCTAATTTTTTATCATAGATTTTGTTTTATTTCCGTTTTAAACTTAAATAAAAAGTGTTGCTTTTTCTTTTTTTTTATTATTACTCTTGGATGTTTTTTAAAAACAATAAAGATAATGGAGCTGTGGTTGTTGTTGTAGTACAGATGTTATATCAATTAATTTTGTTGTTATAATTATTATTAAAGATTTAACGTCTTCTTAGGGACATAAATACACACTTTAGAAAGCGAAGAGAAGCAAGAAAGCCATCATAAGACAGAAAAGACCCATAGCTTCAGAAAGGGCAAAACCCAAGATAGCGTAGGAGAACAATTGTTGTTTCAATGATGGGTTTCTGGCATAACCGATGATGAGGGAACCGAATACTGTTCCGATACCGGCACCTGTTGTATTGGAAGTTTTACGAAAATGAGAGAGAGAGAAAAGAAAAAGAGTTAATTTAACATTAAAAAACAAAAAGTTAATAAAAAAAGAAACAAGGAAAATTTACAATTTTTTTCAAAACTTTTGTTTTTAAAGTTTAAAGAAAGTCAGTCACAGATTAGTCTGAATTGAGTTCTGTTTTCCTATAACTGTTTTACCAATTATATTCCAACAGCAAGCACATCGCACTTAAATTGCTGGCCACAAAAGATTTCAATGAATTATTTCCTACTCTGCGAGTAGAGCAGTACTTAAATTCAGAATTTCTTGTCCCTTTGCCTTTTAATCATACAAGTTTCCTGCTAGAAAATTTATTATTTTAAGTTCACATGCTACACACACAGCATGTTTTTTATGAACTTTGACCAAATCTCAGACCTTCCCGAGGCTATGTATAGTGTAATTAAATACACGTCTGTAAGCCCCAGATGCTAGATTGCAACTGACTTAAATATAAACTTTTTTTTTTTAAAAAACTTTAAAAATTTTGTAAATGTAAAATTTCCTTGTTTCTTTTGGTTGGTTTAAAGTTGTTGAGCTTCCAATACTAACCGGAACCAGCTACACCGACTGTTGCAGCACCAGCACCAATGAATTTGGCAGCTGAATCAATGTCACGAGTGACAGGGGAGGTCTGGAATGACCTGATTTGTGGCAGTAAAGCAACTGGGGTTGTGTTCTGAGCGGCCAAAGTTTGGCTTTGGCTAATGACTGCGCTGCTCAATGGTCTCAAGTATTGCTTGGAGCCGTTAAGGAGCTGTAATAAAAGAAAAATTTTGAAATGTTTTTATTAAAGAAATGTTTTAAGTTATAGAAATTAATAGTTTTTTGTTGAATACAAAAGAAGATTTAAGTGGAAATTGAAAATCGCGATATCTAAATGCTATAAATTCATCCCTTATAATAATACAAAAATAAATCCTATTTTAATAATACAAAAATAAATCCTATTTTATCTTGAAAACTTAAAAATAAATGAACAGGAAAGACAATTACAATCATCGATTTAATTGCAACCTTTTTTTAATTTCATACGATTTCGTATAGTTTTTTTTTAACAAATGAAAAGTTTGAGTTGAAATAAGTGTTTTTGAAAAAAATATTTAACTGTTTCAATCAGTGAATTAGAATTAAACTAAATCCGAAATAGAAGTAAAATAAAACTGAACTAGAAATGAAATTAAATTAGAAATGAACGAGGATCGTAACTAAATTAGAAAGTGAATTGTAATTCAATTAAAACAGATCTAGTACTAAACTGAAACTTAACTCTAACTGGTTTAGAAGTGATCGAATCAATGCTAAAGTATTTTGAAGACAAAAATTTATAAAAATAATACAAATAATGTATTAAGTTTGAAATCTATGATTTGAATTCACAAAGTATTGAGTAAATAAAAACCACATTTATGCTTTAAATTTGTATTCACATTCTGTATTCTTTTGCTTATTAATTGAATTTTCTTTGTTTATATCGTATATTTTAGGTACTTTAATAATTTTCCTAATTCAAATTTTCCCCGAATTTGGTATTAAATTTACAATTTAATCATTCACATAGAAAACGTTCAAAATTGTACAACTTTTCTAAGAACGTTTTAAGACCAGACGAAAATATCGCCATTAGTCAAATATGATTTAAAAAAATTAAAATTTTTTTTAGGCTTAGCTGCCAGTAGTAAAGTTTTAAATTTTTTACAAGTTTAACATTAGCTTGGCTTTTTAATTTATATTACTAACGTTGTTTTTCTAAAAAAAATTTCAATAATAAGAAAAAATAAAATTTAAAAACATTAACTAATTATATATTTTAGATTTATTTTAAATAATAATAAATAAAAAAGTAACTAATTCAGAAAATTGGACGAATTTTAAATAATGTTAAGTAATTTCCTTCACGTTTTTTTTTTCATTATTATTAAATTTAAATACATTGTATTTGATTATTTAATCATTAGATAAAAGGAAATTATTTAACCTTAAATACAAAGAAGAGAGAAAAAAAAACAAGAACAAGAATGAAAAAACATGCCCAATTTTAAAGAAAATGTTGTAAACTAAATTTTCAAAATTTATAGAGAAGTTATGCAATAAATTTTGGCAAATAGACATTAACAAAATACAACAAAACAATTGTTTATCAATTAAAAAGTTAAATAAATTGATTTTTTTTAATAAATTCCAAGATTTAAATAAACAAGTATATAATTAAAATTTAATCACTTTAAGTCAAATTAGTTCTTTGTTTTTATTAAAAAAATCATTACTTTAATGTTTTAAAAACAATGTTATACAATAAATTATAGTAAATATTTTAACATGTTTGTTGCCCGGCAAACAACAACAAAACATGTCACGCGGCTATTATTTAATATAATAGCAGTTTTTTTCCTGCCACCCACTTTATTATTTAATTTAAACATATAAAAACAAATTATTTCATTCATTAACTGTTTGCTAAAAAAAAAACAAACGATTACAAAATTTGTAAAAAACTTTAAATTTCCTAAAGGGCTTTTTTTGTTTTTCATGCTTTTTACCCACATAAAAATATCAAAGAAAACCAAACCTAACCTCAAATTTTACTTATGTAACGTTTTTTTTTATTTTTCTTTAAAAAAAAGGTGTATTTAAACAAATACACCTTTTTTTCTTCTATAAAAGAGCGCGGTCAATGGAAATTCACCTCTTTATAATGGAAGCTAAAAAGATTTAAAAAAGAAAACTCTCGTTCTTAAACTCAAGAGAGAAAAAGAGAGCGAGAGAGAAAAGAGAACAGCACGCGAAGTGGTGGAGACAGTAATACCAAAAAAAAAATCCTCCACTAAATTGTGATATAGAAAAAAATCGATTCTATGGAAACTTATGTAATGCAAAAAATGCATTTTAATTAAAAAGAAAATCCCATATAAATATTTAAATTTTAAATACTTACAGCGGTCCTGGCAACGGGGGCGATACGGGAGACTGTTGATACGAACATTTTGATTTATTTTTTTTTTGTTAAGATGCTTTGAAGATCAACAAAGTATTGAAGCTAGCGCACGTAGGCTCTGAAAAGTAAAAAAAAGAAATTTTTGTAAATTAATCAAATAATTTCATTAAAATTTAACTTAAATTAACCAACAACATGAAAAGTTCTTAAAAGTTTAGAAGTTTAACTCTCAATTTCTATTCCTATAAAAAGAAACTTTTTTCTTTACACCGTAAAATTACGTAACTCTAGCTATTTAGAAAAACCCTAATTTAATGTAATTCTATTTGATTATTACAAATTGTACTTAAAATTCTTTAATAAATAAATTCGTTTATATTTAACACTTTTATATTTAGTAAAATCACTTTAATTTTAAAAGTAAAATAAAAATCGCAAAATTCTAACTTTTATTTATCCCAATTACTAAATGGAGCTGCTGAAAGCCGCTGAACTTGATTCCAACTGACAACTACTAAACGTCGTGTCTACAATTTCCCAAACTATATGTTCGGCTAATTATTGGAAGTGTGTATAGCTATCTCACTCTCTTCGTTTTCTACCACTGCCGAGAACAAGATGGCCGTCGACTTCACCTCGTTTTTCTTCTTTTTTTTTCATCTTTATATCTACCACCAACACCACTATCTCAATTTGCAAAAGTTAAAGAAAATTTAAAAAAAAGTGTATCTTTTTCAATTAAATGAAACACACTTTTGTAATATTTACTTAATATTATGAATTATTTACAACAATTTGTAAAATAAAAAACTAATAACTCTCTTTGTAACACTCTTAAATAATGTTCACACGTTTCACTCTATACACCAATGATTATTTAACACCAATGTGATTACATATACTTTTTATATTATTGGCAAAGAAAATAAAAGAACTTTTCGTAACTAAAGATTTTTGCGTGTACTCACTTCGAACGAACCCTGACAACAGTGGCCAAATTAAAATGAGTAGAATTATTACGTTGGGTTAGCTAATATCAGTATCTGTATTGGAATTTTCATAGTGTGGTGAATTGGAATTTTGACAGTAATTTTCCGGCAAATGTCAAGTTGTGTAGTATGTTTAGTGTATCTATGGTATTACCAAACTAAAAAAACAAATTTTATTTTTAATCAATTTCTTAGAAATTAAACATTTAAAATATTATGTTTTTTATATTCTCTATGAAATGCAATATTTCTCATAGTTTAAGCATATATTTGTTAACCCATTTCTCATTTTCTTTGTTAGTTTATTATTTATTGTCGTATCATTTTTATCTGGCAACATTGTAAACACGTTTATTTCTTGTTGTTTTCCCATGACTGGAAATAAATTTCCAATCATGTGCCATTTTCAATTAGGTAACAATGAGCACAGAGTTGTATTTATCTGATTTTTTTATGGCAAATTACATTGACCGGCTTTACCTTACATAATCCGCCAACTAGAAAGTTACTAACAAAAAAATCGATTGTCCAATATTAATTATGTACAAGTTTCTGCATTATTAAAAACATTTATTAACACAAAACAATTAACTTCCTAATTCAGTTTTTCCAAAATCGATTCAGATAATTTAATAGACATTTAATTTGTTGAAATATAAATTTTGATATCTCAAAAAGACTTTTATTGAACTAATTATTAGGTATTTATTAAAACAGGATTCACATTTTAATATGCCAAACAGTGAGCACAGAGTTGTATTCATCTGATTTTTAATGCCTAGCTACATAGACCGATATTACTTAATATAAACATACTAATTAGATGTTGTTAAGAAAATTGTATAGTATTAAGTTTTTTTATAATTAAATAATTTTATCAAATAATAATTTATAATCATTAAAAATAAACTTCGATTTTTACATATATTTTATATATTTATTATATAACGTTTCATTTTAGTAAAAATGGGTTATGCTATATATTTTATATTTTAAAATGGAACCTTAAATAGAGTTTTCAATATCGGTTTCCTAAAAAGAAAAAACAAACGAAATCCACTTTTGTAAAAACTTGAAAACGGTTTACGTTACGCATGTGTCGTTCATGAAAGAAATATTTAAAATTTAAGATTCAATAAATAATTCATAGTTTTTCATAGTCTTAAAAAATGCCTAGAATAACGTCGAATTGTTCTCCTTAAACTGAAAAATTTCGCATTTGTATTGAACTTCTACTTGTTTTGTCCCATAAATCTGGGATGTTATTTGAAATTAATATATATAATCATTGGTTACATGGCCTATAAGTTGTAAGGTACATCTGGGTTAAAAGACCATTTAAACTTAAATATTACTGGAGGAGTACCATTAAACTCTAGATACTGAATGACCATATATTCCAGCTTACTATATGAAGATATAGGTCAAGTTGGGATCAGGTTAATTGTGGGATACCCTGGCGTTTTGCCCTATGGTCCCAGCCATTTAGATTCTAAATATCAAAAAACACATGGCTTATCAAAATAGAACCAATTTATACTTTTCCCCTTCTATCATCAAAGTAGCCGACTTTATAAATAGTACCAGAAATATTTTTTTCAGAATAACCATTTTTTTCGATTTGACTTTGTTTTGACAATAGTATATTAGTTAACCATATATTTTATCCTAAAAAATATATTTTAACGTAAAAAAGTAATCAAACATAAAGTTCAGTTAAGATTATGTAACAACTCAGTTAAGGTGTAGTCATAAATCAATTGTATTTCAGATCTCGTAAGTACTATTTCAGTTTAAGTTCAGTTCTAGTTCAATTATTATTGTATTTTGAAATAAATAGAGTATGTTTCTTTTTTTTTAAATTTATTAAGTTTGGGGAACAAATTGACGTACTTTTTTTTCAAAATTGTTTCAATTTTATTCAAAGAGTCGATCTTTTCTTTTGAAACATATTTTATGAAGACAACATACTGAACAAATAGACGTTTCGAATAAAACGTTCCAGTATATAAATATGACATATTTTTACATTCAGAAAATCAAAAGATTTCTTTTACCGAAACATCGAGAGGATCATTTCACTGATTTCCTTATATTTAGTAATGCTATTGAGCCCCTTTGTTTAAACTCCAACTTTATTTTCTAAAAGAATACTATTTCAACTTAAGTACTTTGTGAAAAATTATAGTTTCCATCCCTGCATTGTATGTGTATCTTAACGATAACAATTCGCAGGTGTGGGTTTTTCTTCTTTGATGGTGTGTAGCACTTGTTTAACTGAATTTAAGGTCCTTGCTTAAACGTTTACGTAACTTCTGGTTACTCTGTTATTTAACAATATCTATAATATTTGATTGAGGTTAAAACATTAAGGAAACATTGTTTGTCATTAAAGCAAATTATATTTTCATAGAAATCGTATATGTAGTTTTTAAATGTATTTTTGCATTTGAAATCAAAAAAATATAAATAACTATTGTTATGTCAAACGCCCACAGTTATTGATTTATACCATTTAAAATTACTATTTACATCTTTTTGGAATAAATGTTATAAAAACTGTTTGGTCACCCTGTACACATACATATTTTGATTCACCACACCTGATATTACTAAATAATACCTTTAATTAAATTAAAATTACATATTGTATTTAATCCAATGCCTTATCTATTTGAAGAAAGTATTAATGAAAATTTAAAAATGTTGTTTATTTTAAGAAGAGCATCGATTTTATATTATTTTTAACAATAAATACAAAAATACATTCCTTCCCCCATTTGTTTACTTTCTCTCTGTATTCGCATTACATTGCCGATGTTTTCGTCGTATCTGTTAGATACGTACATACATACATATGTACACACAAACTTATTTATTTGGGCACAAATATTCACCACCTCATAATACATACTCTATACTCGAGACTAGAGTACTACAAGAGTGTATTTTGTCGCCTTGAATTGATTGGGTTTGTTTTTCATTGCGCATTCGAATCGCAGCGTCAGCAAAAGAGGTCGCGTCGTGAGGTGTCTTCGTCTTAGCAACGCACGGTTCGAACATGTTCTAATTTGGAATTAAAAAAAAAAAATAATAATAATAATTTTAAAACGCCCTCAAATTTACTGCAAACATTACTACAAAAATAAACTATTTTAATTACTAACAAATCTATTCGGAATTTTCAAAATAAATATTGTGCAAAACTTTACGAAAGCAATTTTGTTGTGAAAAGTAAAACATAAAAAGTTTATAATTAAAAATAAATAATGTGTTTGCTTGACTAGTACTAGAGTATATACAATATATCTATCTATCGTTCGTTTCATAGTCCCCCCACCTCAAATAAAAAAAAATTGCATAACAGCGTCAGTATATGTGTGTGTCTCTACGTTTGGATGTATAATTTTGTGTGGTGTTTGTTTGTATCTATGTGTGTTTTTTTGTTGGTGAATAAAAACACACACACATACACACCTAAATCGAATTTAGAGAAAAGAGTGGCGTCGGGTGAGAGCGTAATTACGTTTCTTCGGTAAACACGAACAAATATCGATGAACCCAACAAACAATTTTAAATAGTTAAAGGGTGTGTAAGAGTGTACAACAGGGTTGGAAATATTTTTATAATGATACTTTTTTTGTATATAGTATTTAAAATCTAAAAGGACCTTTTTTCATAATGTGTAAAATTTTAGGTTTCAATTCCAAATTTTCAAATAGTTCATCCATAAAATATTTTTTCGAAAAAAAAAAAAAATAAAACAAAATATTTTAAACATATTTTAAACATATTATAAATAAAAATGCGTAAATTTATTAATTCTTTTTTTCAAAATTTTCTAATTTAACAAAACTGTACAGTGGGATCCAAATCTGTAACTTTGACCAGTTAGATTCAAAGATACGATGTACATATTTCAGTATTTTTTTTAATATTTTTTTGTCGATAACTTCATTATTTAAAATTTTAAACAAATATTAAATACATTTAAATTTTAATAAAATACTAAAATATAGATTTTTACCCTTTTAGTTCCAATGCGTCGCAGGTGCTAGATACCTGTTTATTTATTTTTCATATTTGTTTTGAGATTACCGATTTTTATCTTCGTATTCGTCAAAAGTCCCTAATTCAAATTATTAGCTTTAGGATTTTCGCCTGTGGGCTTACGGATCAGTCAGTTAGTAACACTACTCATAGTTATTTGCAGATTTCAAGTTATATCAATTATTTTATTATAATTCTCTCAATATTTTTGTATAATTAATGATTATATAATTTTGAATTCTATTTTAATTGATACGTTTTAAAACAAGTATGGTTTTTAAAGATTTTATGAATTTCTCTATTAAAGGAAATAAAGATATAAATAAATAAAAATATTCTTATATTACTAAAATAATTAACACAATTCCTATTAAAGTTAAAGTAATTGTATCATATAAATATATACTTTTCCATTCCTGGTGTGTTTTTACAATCTAAACAAAATTCACCACTTACAAACTAACCTTTATTATCCACACCACCTTAGCAACTGTTATTTTGTTTAGTGTGCAAGCAAGTGAGAGAGAGTGCGAGAGGTGGACCGCACTAAAACTACATTTACTGAAATTAATGTTTATTTAGTATCTTAACTAAATTAGCTAAACCATGTATATTATAAAAATAATATTAAAATATAATTTAACTAGCATTTGAGTGTATCTACGTTTCCATCTATCTATAACGTATACAACAACAACATAAATAAATAAATTAAATATAATAATAAATCCGTCCAGTGTTTTAAGAAGTTTAATTATTGCTGCTTCTCTGTATCTATTTATGTTGTATACAAAAGATACATTTACATAGATCCATATATATAATATAATGTATCTATGAGTTTTTAAATGTGTGTGTATGTGTGAATTCGTGAATGTTTGTTTTGATTCACAAATATAAAAAAAAATAATAATAATAAAAATAAATAAAATAAACAAAAAAGTCTGTGTAGTGTTTTTTAGACAAGTTATTCATTAAATAATATAAAATTAAATTATACATAAATAAGTAAATTATTAAATATCAAAATTAAGTGTAAATAAATATAATATTAAAAATAACGTTATTTTTAAAAATTTATATGGATTAAAAATTTCTATAAAATCGCTGCTGACTGGAAACGAACGAGGTAATATTTATAATAACATAGTATTTTTGAAATATTCTCATAGTTTTAGTATAAACAAAATTGTGAATGATGCTGCCAGTATGGCGGAAATGGAAGTAAATATTAAGAGTAATTTTTGATTTTTATAGATTTTATAAAAGAGTGCATTCTTTTACAATATTAAATTTCTAACGTATGTACTTACACCCGTATGTCTAGTATTTTGTTATGTTAGTTTAAGTCGGCGATGATGGATAATTAAGTAGCATTTTCAAAACTTGTTTTAAATTATAGTTGAATAAAACCTGATTCTGATGTACTCTACATCATGTTTATATGTAATTGAATTAGACCTGATATTTGGTTATAACCAGAATTGAAAATTTCGGAAATAAATCTGTAATTTCTTAAACCTGGAAATTGCAATTTTAAATTGCTCCTTTCAGGCCACCTGGCAACCTTACCATAACCACTTGGATTAAAGTTAAAGATGTTTAAAGTAGGCAAAGTCGGGAATGAAATCAATCTAAATACTTTTAATTTTGTCGATTAAAGGGACATCGGATAATAATACCATTTTGTTTTGCTTTACACAAAAAACACAAAAGTTTGTTTTCCATATTATTTATTCCGAATAAATTTATTAAAAAAAGATGATTAATTTTTCTTATGCTTGACTTAAAGTTTCCTAAGATAATTAAATAAAATTTGCCGGAATTTTAAATGTAGTTTAACTCAAATGTCAAATAACAAACAGATTTTCATTATTTCTTGAGTTAATCCCACAATTCCTTTAAAATTCTCGAAAAATCATATATATGTATATTGCCCTAGAATAAGGTTTACAAATTTCTATAAAAATATTTCATAATATTATTTGGTAATTGAGTTATAAGCTTTTGATTGACACTATATCGGATCAATAACATTTTTAAATTTCGTATGGCTGGAACTTTTTTATACTCTTCACTTATAGTGAAAGGGTATATATAAGTTTGTCATTCCGTTTGTAATTTCTACATTGATCTGAGACCCCATAAAGTATATATATTTTGAATCGTTCGAGAAAAATCGAAATAAAAAGACTCCCGACTATAAAGCTAATACATTCGTTATTGTCGCTAGAATTTTGCAATTTAAATTCGGTAGAATCCATTCATAAATGGCGGAGATATCATCAAAAACCGAAATCGGTTAGTAAATAGTCGGGTTATTGTCAAAAAACGATTAAATTCTATTTTATTCATAGTAGTTGTTTTTGTTTTGCTAATACAAACCACACAAACACACATTATTACCATATATCTTTGTTTTAGATTTGTGAAGCCGTTATAAAAGATAGATTCTTCATAGTTTCACTGAAAATTTTATTGATTTTTG
>JACGTJ010005275.1:0-18580 GCA_014858695.1 Chrysomya rufifacies | reverse complement strand
AATTTTTCAAAAATTTTCTTTTTATAGAAAATTTTGCAAAAATTTTCTTTTTATAGAAAATTTTGCAAAAATTTTCTTTTTATAGAAAATTTTGCAAAAATTTTCTTTTCATAGAAAATTTTGCAAAATTTTCTTTTTATAGAAAATTTCAAAAATTTTCTTTTTATAGAAAATTTGGCAAAAATTTTCTTTTTATAGAAAATTTGGCAAAAATTTTCTTTTTATAGAAAATTTGGCAAAAATTTTTCTTTTTACAGAAAATTTTGCAAAAATTTTCTTTTTATAGAAAATTGGGCAAAAATTTTATTTTTATTGAAAATTTGACAAAAATTTTCTTTTTATAGAAAATTTGGCAAAAATTTTCTTTTTTTTATAACAAAAAATTTTCTTTTTATAACAAAAAATTTTTCAAAAATTTTCTTTTTATAACAAAAATTTTTTCAAAAAATTTTTTTTATAACAAAAAATTTTTCAAAAATTTTCTTTTTATACAACAAATTTTGCAAAAATTTTCTTTTTATAACGAAAAATTTTCCAAAAAAAAACTTTTTATAATAAAAAATTTTTCAAAAAACTTTTTATAAAAAAAATTCTTTCTATAACAAGAAATTTTTCAAAAATTTTCGTTTCATACCAAAAAATTTTTCATTTTTTTTTTAATAGAAAATTAATATATCTTTTTCCTATTATTAATTACAGATCTGCTTTGCTCCTTTGAGTAGGCTTGTAGTAAGTGTATAACATTCAAAATTCAAAAAAATATTAAAGTTATTGGTCAAAAGAATAAACTTTTGATTATTTTATTTTTCATAATAAAACTAATTTATTAACTTAACAAAAGAAATGCAATTTCATAACTAGAACTACCTATCTATGTATGTTAAATGTACATATCAATTATTACTATAAACTAACAAATTATTCTTTTTTTTAAAACATTTTTAACAAATCACTCATATAATTATCATCATCGATTTTAATATCATCTGTAGCCACGATATTATCGGTAGCCTTCATTATTTGATCTTGAATTGTATCGCTGTGCAAACGTTCTTCTTCGAAGTTCATTTCATTAACTGCGGGATCCTCTTTTACAATTGAAACTCTTTGATTGCCATCATTCGCTATTTCATTAACGTTTGCTGCAACATTTTCAGGTGAGGCTGGTGGTTTTGGTGGTGGATATAAGGAATATGATGCAGTTTCAGATATTCTATCTAATTCTTCTTGTGTCATGGACAACACTTCACTGATATTATCATTTCTATCGCAAATGCGATATATTTGATAGGGATGCAATTTATGCTTACGGCGATAATGATGTTTAAGCGTAATTTTCTTACCAAATTCCGCACTACACTCTTGACAAGTGTAACGTGGACCATCATTATGAAATTCCTTATTATGTTCTAGCACGAATTTGAAACGTTCAAATTGTATATTACAAATTTTACAAGAATATAATTTTTCTTTGTTGCTAATCTTTTTGCTTTTATTTTTCAGTTCTGTTTTTGGTCTTAATATTCTTCTGAAATGGAAATTTCTAGCTCGATAGGTACTTTCAACGGTGCCTTCACAAGCCACATGTACTGTGCGCAAATGGCGGTTTAAACTTGATCTTCTTAGTCTTAGATTGCAAATGTTGCAGGTTATTTTGGCACCAGTGTGTTTCTTCATGTGTTCGCGCAGATTGTTATGATATTGGAATCCTTTGCCACATACTTCACACATTAATTCATATTCATTGCGATGAGTTTTCAAATGACGTTCCAGTAGAGCATTAACCCAAAATGATTTGTCACATAAATGACATTTGTGTTTCTTTTCAGTGTGATATTTCCTATGATAAGCTAAACGCGATTTTTTCGGGAATGCTTTACCGCATATTTTACAGACGTATCTATTCGGATCACCACCGTTCTCATCAAATTTATGCTGATTTACATGTAAATTAAATTTATTACGAGCCGTAAACGTACGAGGACAATATTTACAACGAAAGATTTCTTGATAATGTATAAGGTTTTGATGGAAATCATAATCATCTTTATCCGTGTAGCATTCTTTGCATAGTACACATTTATAAGGCCAACCTAAGTTACGATTCTGTTCGTCCAACAAATGAGCTCTTAACTCCGAATCATTTTCAAAACATTTGTAACAATGAGAGCAACGAGCATAGGCTACATCATGTATAGAGGCTGGTAAAAATGAGGCACACTTGTCATAGTAGAATGTATACTCATTAATGTTTTCTATATTTTGCAAAGGATACAAAGAACAATAGAATCTTAGGATGCGATTAATGCTGCGACGCATTTTTAAATTATCCACCTTCAGTGACCATTTATTGTTAATAATTTGACAGATTTCTTCAACTGCCTCATAATAGTCTTCATTAAAGGGTTGAGCATCAAATTCCCATAAAACTGGATAGTTTTTCATACTATCGAGCAGCAGGTCCATAATATCTTTGGGTGTATATTCAAAAACAAGCTATTTTGAATGAAACACAGAGAAAGCTTTAAGATTTTTAAATATAATTTTCTAAACTTTTTTTTTAAACATACCTCTGTAGGTTTTGGTTCTAAACTTTCAACTTTGGCTATAGGTTCATCTGGTATTGTTGATGCTATAGAATCTATAGTGTTCGATCTTTTAAGGCAACGACTTAAAGGTGTAATACTTGAGGTAGACTAAGGAATTAAAGCATGAATATTAAAAAAAACAGTGTCACTTTTTATTTTATAAAACCTACCTTTTTATTATTTAAATATACAACACCTGAAGAAATAATCTGTTATTGAAAAAAATATATATTAAAAGAATATCAAAATCGAAATCAAAATGATAAACCTGCCTTTTTTCCAGAATTTGTAGATTGTGCAGATTTCTTTCTACCTGGTTTATTTTTAATTTTTTTAATAGGCTGTATGTTAGGATTAAATGTGGAAATGGGATCTTTTAAAATAGGTTTCGGCTTAGAAGGAGAAGAAGGAGGAGCTGGCTTTAGAAATTTATCCGACATTTGAAGATTCTTGTTTACCATATTACTTTTATTATTGTTATTTTTTAATAAGGACACAACATCTCCCGATTTCTCTGTGGGTTTGACTAGAAGCGGTAATAAAGCACTTGGTTCAAGAACAACAGTGGCAAATGAAGGTTGTTGTATAACAGGAGTATTTTCATTATATATACTTTCGTCCGTGCGTATGGCAGTATAATCATGATCATCTGTTACGTATTTATTAATTTTAAAAGCAGCTTCTTCTTTGCGATGTCTCCTTTTCAAATGTGTTATAAATCTTTTATAATTGCCCATACTAAATACTTGACTACAATAGAAACAACACAAACGATAATCATCAACGAAATCGGAAACTTCCACTAAACCACATAGACGACTATTAGTTTGTGAAGATTTTGAACATTGCTGCGGTTGTATAAGAGGAATTTGTAATATAGATTGTTCTTGTAATTGTACTGTTTCAACTTCATTCTCAACATTTTCCACATAATCATTATCGTCAATTAAGATTGGTACTTCATGGGCAGGTTGTTGCAATGGAAAGTTTTTGTATTTCTTATTAAACAAACAAGTTTGTGAAACTAAATTTGGACTAGTATAACGAAAAATACATGTAAAAGTTTAGTAAATATATACTAAATATATAATAAACACTTACTTTTTATCGGGTACAGCATCTAAACGTATACCTTTTTCTAGCCTTTGTTTGCGGGAAAAATGTCGTTCGCAGGCAAACACATCCTCAATATCCGGATCTTCCATATCAAAATAATCCAACCATATTTTCCTTCTGCCCAAAATATGACATATAATAAAGTTAATAGAAATGTTTTTCTATGTTATATTTCATATGTATATAATTACCTATCTTCATCATGTATACGACTGGGAAATTTATAAAGATTAAAATCTTCCGAACATCCCATAACACAAAAAAGATTAGATGTTTTACTGTAAGAATATAAAAGAGTAGGAAAGTTCAAAAGAAATATTTTTAACATTATACATATTGGATTAATCAAAAATGTGTACTATTTTACCCAAAGTTCAGTAAATATGACCGAATTGAAAATTTTTAAACTGACTGCGTTGCCATTTTACTTAAATATAACGCAATTTCTTTTTTTCTTGTTTAATGTTGAGAAATTGAATTTTTGTTACTTTTGTCAGCTACCTTCCGAAATATAGTCGATACTGAAAAATGCAGAGTAAAGTGAGAAACTTAAAGATCTTGTAAAGTTATAATGGAAGCAATATAATTTATTAAAGAAAAATTCTGATCTTATATAGGGATTAATTTGAAGTTTTGATCGCTGTTGCCAAGGATTATGCGAAACTTTTCAAGTTATGAGAAACTTTTTCGAGTTGTAGTTAACCTTTTGAAGAAATATTTGCATGTTCACTTTGTGAATTTTGAATTTTAACTATACTCCTAAATTTATAAGAAAATTAGGAATAATTTTATTTTTATATAGATAAATAAATAAATAATAACTGCATTGGAAGAACTGAAATAGAACAGAATTTGAACTAAACTATAACATTAGAAGGGCTCAAATGGAACTAAAACTATACATGAACTGAACGATTGCGAATTGTATATATATTTATTTTTAAAAGTTTAGTCGAACAGACATTGTTTAACCGAATCAGGAAGTGCCTTTGAGTCAAATGGATTCATCTGCACAAAATTTCACTTTTATTATTACATTAATACTTAAAATTATTTGTGCCACCTTAATGTTTATATGTACGTTTAATGTTTTAATTACCTTGCCGGTATAAAATTCTGAACACAAGGTATAGCAATAGGCAGTAAATATAAATTACGACCCGCTGTAATAATGTCTGATGCTCGAAAATGATTATGACATAGACGGGCTGAAGGAGCAAACTGTATACGGCAAACGTCACGCCATCTATTTAAGCGTTCTTCATCTTTGGGCATATTAAAAAAGGTATCACCACCAAGTTTCTTTTTCCTTTTACATAAAGCACAAGTAACCATGTTGATCAGACAAACAAATTATTAACTATTTGTTTATAATTTTTGTTATTCTGTATTTTATACCAAAGGTGAACACAAACAGCTGACTAAAGTAAAACCTACATGTGTAAGTACAACAGAACACAACGTGAAAATGTCAAAACCTATATGAAAAAAATATAAATTCGCCGCTTTTTTTTGTCGAACTTGTTTACACCATCTATACGTGAGATTAATAGAAATATAACATGAGAACGAACGTCGTTGCAAGTGAGAGAGACATTTAATTTTAAATGTCACAGGTGGAAAACACGTTATCATTAAATTTAATTTTTTTCTTTGTCAAGCAGTTAAATGGTTTTTCACATTCTGCCTTAAATGTGATTAAAGTTTTGTTTGTTAAATTAAAAATTTGTTAGAAATAATTTATACGTATATTAAAATACTTTGTATATTTTTGTAATTTCACAACTTGTTCCGGAAACCAAAGTATTAGACCAATAACATACTTCTGCAGAACATTTAAAAAACTTTATATAATCAGATCGCAAAGATTGTATTTAAATATACCTCCAAGATTGAGCAAGTAATAAAAACACGTTGTCCAAAACATGTAGGAATGTAAACCTAAAAATAAGTGATATTTGGCTTATTGGAATAAGGGATCAACAGGTTCCTTAGTGATTCTATGGAAGTACTTCTTATCGTGGCAATTTCGGATAGAAATCACTAATTCAAGAACTAGTTCTAATAAATGGGAACGGTCTTGCGTAACATTTTTGTAGAATAAATTCTGGAAGTGACAATTTCCAACAAAAATCTTCGGTTGCAGCTTCAAAATAGAAAAAATTCTAAATATTTTCAAGAGTTCTGGGAATTTGATGGTTTTATTACAATTATTTTTAATTTAATTCAAATAAATATGAGTCTTACGATTTTTGTTAAACAGTAAACGCGGAAATCAAATTAGGGGAATATAGTTATTCCTATTGTATTAAATTATACAAAAAAATGTATATTAAAAATCATTCAATATATAACTGATATGTCATCNNAAAAAAAAAAAAAAAAAAATTATATTAAAATTATATAACTGACATGTCATCTGATCTTTTGAATTGATTTAGAAGTGAATAAAAGAACTGCAATCATATTTTGATAGATTTTCATGTTTAGTTCACACCATACGTAAATAGATTTCCTATTGGAAATTGTAAGACCTTTAAGTATTCACGTATAAAGTGTATTCACGAACATTATTAATGTTGCAGCATCTGTTTGAAATCCTGTGTTTCTGGTACCTCTTTAATATATTCAGATTTAGTTAAACATTTATTAAATAGAATTGAGTGTTTTCTATAAAATATTTAAGACCTTAAACATAAACTTTTTTTCATTTAAGAATACAACTATTGTTAATAAAACATATAAAAAAGCCGAGGATCGAATTCAACTTAAGTAATGCACAATTATATTAAAAAACAAATGCTATCAGTAAATCATAGACACATTTTCCAATTCTAATTTTTCATTCCAGATCACCGTTCTAGAACTGAACTAAAATGAGCTAGAACTACAACAGAACTGGAACTAAACTTAAATCGCATTATAACAAAGCCAAACGAGAAATAAACTGGGAATTATGTGGACATGTATTAGATTAGAATGTACCAGAAAAAGTACAATTGTACTATATTTGCCATCTCTGATTCAAGTAGTATTTATAGGTCAGCTGATTACTGAAACGAATTCCCCTTGCATAAATATACTTTAGTACAAAATAACACATTTTTGAATTGTTACAGAATGGGTCTGATTTAAATATCAATACGTTAATAATTGTTATAACTTGTATAAATTTATGAAATAAAAGTATGTACTTACACTCCTTTTTCATTTCTTTTGAACCCAGTTTGAATCAAAGGCACTGCACAGGGCATTAATAGTGTACGCGTTTCAGTTTTAATTGTATGACTAGGAATAAAATGTCTAATACACACACGGGCATTTTTCGCAAAAGTTAGATGACATGTATCATTCCATTCTTGTCTTCTACGTGGATCCTTTGGTACACAAAATATACCATTATTGGTATTAATAAGTTTTAGACACAGAGAACACCTTGCAGGCATTTCAGTTTTTGTGTTTTTTTTTTTTAAGTTAATTGTTTTGACAAAATTCACAACGATTTAATGTAAACATAAACAAAAGACGTATTTCTGGGATAAATGTATCACACTTGATAAGAATTTTATATTTGTCATATGGCTGATGCAATGAGATGCGCGCTGTACAAAGTAGGGAAAAATAATAGAGAATTCTTATCTTTTTGACATGTTGCATTTCAAGGTGTATGTAAGAAGGTGCGGGCAGGAAAAATGTACGTTTAACTCAACAGCTGATTGCCTTTTTTATAGTTGTTTTACACAAGGCAACAAATTTTCTGTGACAGCCATTGTAAATCGCTGTAACAACAAAATATATAGCTATCATATTGAACTATTGCTTAGTATGAAACGGATATTATAATAACGTGGTATAAAACTCTATATAAATTCATAGTAATTATTTATAATTATGAAATTTGCCTTGATTTGTACATAAACGAATTGTATCTCAACACCGAATTAATGTCAAAACTTATATAAAAATTGAAACTTAGTTTTTCATAAATCAATTCCTAAATTAGTATCGGATTTTCATTTCTTTTCACTAAATTCTTTTTCACTTCGGCTTTGTTAACGTTCTGTAGTTTAAATAGTTTATTTGCGAATTATAGAGGAAAGCGAAAGAAAAGTTTCCACCGGATTTAACATTTATACTGTTAACAATTTTGTCACAAAGTTAAGAAATGATGTAGGACATTAAGTTTTCTTTTTTAATTGCGAAAATATATTATATATCTTTGCTACACTGAATTTGTAATCACCAATAATTTCAAGGAGCTAACAACATTTTTGAAAATCACTAGTTAAGCCTTAAAAAATGTACTTACATTACCATTGGTACAGCATCGGGCATTAATAGGACGTAGCGTCCCGTTTTTCTAAAACTTAATGGCGAAAAATGATCTATGCATATCACAGCATTTTTTGAAAATTCCATCTGACAAATTTCTTTCCATCTATTGCGTTTATATTCTTCTTTTGGCACTCGAAAGAACGTGCCGTTTCCTGGGGTTTGTTTTTTCTTGCAAAGGCAACAGGATTTCATCTTTTATTTATCGTAAACAAATATTCAATCCACTTTTTTTATAATTTCGCCCTAAAAAATGTAAACAAATAACACACTTGTTTTCACACTATATAAGACTTCTAAGCCGATCACAATAATTAGACGCCGTTAATTTTAATAAAAGTTTTTTATATATACAAAGTTCGACATTAATAAATAGAATCGAACATTGGAATTTCCATCTTATTCAATTTTATATCTGGATTTTAAGTTTTCTGTTATTGCGTCTGTGATCTTATATACTTAATACTCTATTATTTTTAAAGTTTTTTGCAACTAATAATCGTTCACATTATGTTTAAGAGATCAGTTTTAAATTCAAATAAAAAATATCAATCTAAATTTGTTTCTTCTATAATAACTAACCGAATCTTAAATTGGAATACTATGCATTTTTCAGTTCAAAATTCTACCAAGAAAAGTTGAATTGTATCAACCTTGACAATGCTGTTCGAAAATCCTATTAAACAAAAAACAATTGAATGTAGATAATGTGAATTAAGGCGGCACGCTTAAGGCGTTTCATTTAAAACTTTATTAGTTGGCATTGTACTAAGAGCTCGTTTCAATAAAATGATTTGGGAAGCAATAGGGAATTTCTTTACTTTACTATAATAATCTCATACCTTGTGTCCTTGTTGCACTGATGTGGTAACTGAACTTTAGGTACAGCAGTAGGCATAAGAATCAAACGTACTCCTGCTGTTATAATATCCGATTGTATAAAATGATCCTTACACAAACGGCTCGTTCGCTTAATATGTGTTCGACATAGTTGACACCATAGTTCTCTTTTTTTATTGTCTTTTGGAGCAGAGAATGTGGGTGTAGAATTAATAAACTTTTTGCATAAAATACATTTTCGCATATTTCTGTCTTTTACTTTAACTTTTAACAAAATGCACTGACCACTATTTTGTATTAACTTTGGAAACAACACGGCGAATCCATAAATAGTTGTTTATAGTACGAAGTTAATGTGTTAATCATTACCGACGGCGGATTTTGGTCGTCCGTAAGTGTCTGTGACTACAAAAAGACAATTTTATAAGGAAATTTTATATAGTTCTATTCTTAAAGTTGACAATGTTAGCCTTACAAGAGAAAACCAGGAAATACGATAAATGCTTGTTTGTGTGGCTTACATTAGATAAAAGAAAAAACAACCGAATGATAAAGTAATAGTGATCCGAGTTATAATGAATGGTTTCAAAAATTCCAAAAATTGAAATCAATTTATGCTATTGATTTATAGGAAAAAATACGACTTTTTAGAATACAGCTTCCAAATATGCGATGAGAAATTACCTATTTCGTTTTCCGTTCCGGATGGCCAAATCCGGTAAAATGTTGAAATGTTGTTTGTTTGTGTGGTTTCCATTAGCAAAACAAAAACAACTATTATAAATAAAATTGAATAGTTTTTTGTCCATAGCTCGACTATTTATTAACCGATTTGAAAAATAAAAAAAAAACAATATTAGGAAATATTTCATACTACCGATTTAAGTCCTTAATACATATGGATATAATCAAAACTTTTAGAAGTAATTAAAAATGATGCTTTTTTTTGAAGTTATCTTGGCAATTTATGAATAGATTTTGCCGAATTTTAATAGCTTAATTCTCGCAACTTTAAGGGATAATTTGACCTACAACGTTATGATCTTAGGC
The DNA here is from genome assembly GCA_014858695.1 of Chrysomya rufifacies. Classification (NCBI taxonomy): domain Eukaryota; kingdom Metazoa; phylum Arthropoda; class Insecta; order Diptera; family Calliphoridae; genus Chrysomya; species Chrysomya rufifacies. The sequence goes on along the minus strand of JACGTJ010005275.1, from coordinate 8,654 downwards.
TTTCAAAAACGACATACCAACCGACGGACGGACAAGCACAATTGGGTCTTAGGAAGAAAACGTTGAAATTACAAATGGAATAGTAAACTTACACATACCCCATCACTATAAGGGAGGGTATAAAAAAACAACAAAATAATTTAATTTTTTTATTAAAAACATTTTACCTAGAAAATATTTGTTAACTAAAGATTTTCAACTCATATTTATTTAACAAAAACAAAACCGTAATTCTTATTAGCTACAAGTTAAAATAATTTATTAATTATATAAACAAAAACATTGTTAATCTTAAATAAAGTTTTGACCAAACTAATAGTACTCTTCGCCAACTTGTACTACATCATCTATACACTCTTCTTCCACAACAATACATTCTTCTACTAAATCACCATCCGCTAATTCACCCTCAACAAAATCTTCTGAAATGCCTTGCATATATTCCAAATCATTTTGTTGTTGTTCTTCTTCTACTTCTTCTCTTGTTATAGGTACTTCAGTATATTCAATGTGATAGGCTAAATGTCCTTGTGCTTCTTGAGGATTTTGCTGCAGATAATTTTGTTCAGCCTCCTGTTCTACTGTATCGCTTACCACAAATTGTTCTTCACTATTATAATTGTGTTCGTTGTTCTGATATTCTTCTTCATTGTTGTAGTCATGATCTATAATACCATCTACAAAAACATTTTGGTCTTGTTCTTCTTCGGGCACCTGTTCGGGGCTATAGACTACATCAATTTTGTAATTTGCTTGTGTTTCCATTGTTTCCTCCTTTTCTTTAATCTGTACAGGTGGTAGATTTTGTATTGCTTTGAGAGCTTCTTCTTCGTGGTCAATAATTTCTACTTTTTGAAGTTTGGGTTCAATTTCACGGTCCTTCAGCATTTCTTCTAAGAGTTCTTTATAGTTTTGACTGGCATTTAAAAGTTCAATTTCTTCTTTACTAAGAATATTGAAAATGGGTTTGGTACGTTTGACCAAAGCATCAATTTCATCCCAGGGAACTTTATGTATATCGGTGTAATGGCGTCTGGCACCATTGGAGTTTGATAACAGCATTTTGTTGGGCAGGCAGAGTAAGCATAATACGGTGGTTTCCTTAATGGGATGTTCCATTTTGTTGTGCAGTACTTTTTCCTTGCGGGAATTGAAAACAAGACGACATTTACAGCAACCAAAGAAAATTTCACCCGGTTTAAGTTTGGCGCGCATTTCACGACGCCAATCGAATTCCTGGCGGGCTACAACAGTAAAAGGCGTCTTCGAGTCCATGCGCGCTCTACTCTTTTTGGCCACCTCTTCCACTGTGCCCGGCTCTACTATATGACGTTTTTTTTGATGCTGCACTATGCGATAGTTGGTGAGAGCAGTAAAATTACACACTATACACTTGAGTCTTTGATTTAAGTGTTTGTCACGTTTGTGGGAATTGAGAGAACCTATAGATCTATATGAGGCACCACAAATTTCACAAATCATTTTAAATCTAAAAATTTTTTTGGGCCATTTATGTTTTGGTCTTTCGCTGCCATCTGCTAAAGTACTATTGCCATCCGAATCATCTTCTGCACCCAAATGCAGTTGTTTTTTCTTTTGGTGGTTACATTTTTCGGCCCAAAATTTGAAAAAGAACTTTTGCAAACAAATAGAACATTGATATTTTGGCGGAAAATGATGAACTCTATGGCGTCTTAAATCACAGCCACGTTTGAAAATCTTTTGACACATATCACATTCAAACCGGCCCGTATAAATTTTGGTTTTTTTCGGTTTAAATGGATCTGATTGGGTTTTTCTTGTTGGCTTAATAGTGGGCCATTCCGTTTCATCGAACTCTGATAAGATTTCATCATCGCTTGTGTCAAACAAATTATCGCCATCAAATTCTATAAGATTATCAACGTTGTTGTCAGTATTATCTACATTTTCCTGTTGCTTAGCACTATCCTCGTCTGTTGCGACAGGACTAACTGGAGATGGTGTGGAAACTGTTAAAGAAGAGCTAGTAGAATTTGTTGTTGTGTTAACAGTGGTGGTACTATTTGTATTAGATAAGCTTGTTTTAAGTTTAGATGATGTTACCACAACTTCCTTTGATGTCTCTAAAGCTTTCGGAGCTGTTAATGTTTTAGATTTATTTTGCATATTAGTAACACTCATGCCGCTATTTATATCCGACGTTAAGAATTGATTGAGTATTTTAAAGTACAATGGAAACGTATGGGGATAAGGTTCAAAATTATTAGATTTTAAATTATGTTCATATATATTATTAAGCATACGACAATACCAATCCTTAACACGTTGTATACTCAAACGCATTTCATAATTTTCGATTTTTAAATCAAAACGATTATTAAGATGTTCACATAATTTTCTAATACTTTCATCGTATTTTGCCATAGAATAATTTTTTGCTAAAGGACGCCAAAGTTCTGGATAAGTTTTCAGTTTTAAAAGGAATTCTACAACAACCATACGATTGGTAATACCAAATAGTATCTAAAAGTTTAAGTAAAAAAAAAGAAACACTTTATAATTGTCTGGGTTAATATAAAGTTAATATAAAACCTACCCCCCTTCCTTTAGTAGGTTGTGGAATTTTATCTTCATTTTCATCATTAACAGGCATATCGTCATCCACATTAATGATATGATTTTCTGGGGAAGCTGCTGGTATTTTGGTTATTATAGAGCCTTTAGAAATGTTAATATTTGGTTTCTTTAAAGGAAATTAATTGAGTTATATAATAAAATAAAAAGCTAGTACAAAATATAAAAATAATTTAAATTTTACCTTATCTGTGGTAGCCGCTTTCAATATTTTTTTAACTACAAAATATCTTGGTCTCGGTTTTCCATTTGTTTTTATTTCATCTATTGTTGTGGAATTTGGTATTGTTTTAATAACATTTTGTATATTAAAATTCGATGGTATCTTTATAAAAGTCTCTTTTTTTGGTGAATTATTTTGAGGTGATAACTTTGCAGTCTGTAATTAAAATAAATTAGGTTATATCTCAAAAATATTGAAAACTTTAATACTTTATCTTACATTAACACTTGTGTTTGCTGGAGGTGATAAAACTTTTTGAATTTTTATATGTGACAACGAAGGCGGTAAAAGTTTGGTTGCATCATCTTTTTTAGTTACCGAATTATTCTAAAATAACAGAATTTTTTAGAAAAATTTTGATAAAAATAAAAATTTTTATAGAAACTGAAAATTTTCCATAGAAATTTAAAATTTTCTATAGAAATTGAAAATTTTCTATAGACATTTTGAACATTTTCTATAGAAATTGAAAATTTTCTATAGAAAACGAAAATTTTGAAATAGAAATGAAAAAATCTATAGAGATCGAAAATTTGGAAATGGAAAACTTTCCAAAGAAATCGAAAATTTTTAAAATTTCCTAAAGAAATCAAAAAATTTCTTTAGAAATTTAAAATTTTTTATAGAAATTGAAAATTTTAAAACTTTGTTTTATAGAAATCGAAAATTTCTTTAAAAAATAGCATGTTTTTACATACCAAATGCTTATTTCCAGATACCTTAACTGGTTCTTCCAATTTGGACGGTTTTGGCGGAAACTCTATGTGATTTTCTGAATTATCATTATCTCCATTTATATCAAGCAAATCTTCATCATTATCACTAGCTCCACTGTTTAAACTTACGATATCATACAAGCTATGATTTAATTTATTTGTATTATGAGATGCATTTAACTTATTGCAAGAACTTTTGTTTAAACTTTTCATTGTAGTATTTGATAGTCGAGATTTTTTACCTACTTTTCCATTTGTGTCGCCTATATTTGAATTTAAATCTATATTCTCATTGATTTCCACGTCTGAATCTTTGTTAGATGTTATAGATTCGCCATCTTGTCTATCTAAATTTTCACAATCTTCTTCTGGCACTTCCTCAGAATCAGATGCTATCGCTTTTTCTTCTATATGATGCATTTGTATAATATGATTTTTGAATTCCAACCACTTGTGTAAAGGAAATATATCATAACAATAAAAACAATTTAATTTGAAGCCATCCGTATCTACCAAACCGCAAATATTTGAGGGACAAGTAAATCTGGAAAGATAAAGATAAGTTAAAAATAAATTTTAAAATATTATTTTATATAAGTTAAAATTACTTGGTTTGTGCTGCTTTGGTATGATAAATTATTCTTTTTATTACTTCAGGTTTAGGGCGTTTGTCGGTTTCCGTTGATAGCGAAATTCTTTCAGAACTATTTACACTGTCTATATCACTATCGTCTTGAATATTCTCTAAATTGTCTATTCCTTGTTTGTTTGGTGGCATATTTAAATCATTTTTTTGAGCCGGCTGTTGAATGAATAATACCTTGGGAGAATCCACTATGACGGGAGTATTACTATTGTTTTTAGATATTTTGGGTGGCCTGGTAATGGTCTGTACAGTTGTTGATAAATGCGGCAACCTTTTGTAGGGTTGTTGTACTAAATTTTCATTATTTATAACATTATTTGCCGATGTTACGATGGGCGGTTGGTATGGTGTTTCATTAAGACGATTCATAGAAGAAATTATCATGGGATAAACATTTGATTGTAGCATTGGTGTGTTTGTTATAGGTAAAGGTTTGCTGGGAACATTAATATTGGAGGTGACTGTTGGACTTTGTAAGCTCGTGTTGTTAAATAATGAAACATTAGAAGAATTAGCTATTTTTGGTGTAGTACAGTCTGTTGTATCATGAGTTGGTAACTCATATCTGGTTATAACAACTTCAGGATAATTAGGTAAAGTAATGGTTGTGGTTAATGGTTGATTATATGTTAAATTTAAATTAATTTGTCTAGTACTAATAATTTTTTCATGTAAATTGCTATTTACAAATCCGGGATTATCCAAAGGTAGGCCCTTAATAGAATTTGTTAAAGATGTTAAAGGTTTTACTATCACAGAAGACTTTTGAGGTTCCTTAAAGGCATTCGTTGGTTTCACTTGATTATTATTGCTTTCCATAGAACTGGATTTATCTGTAGATTGTATTGAAGATGGCAAATGTTTATATTGCTTTAGATTTAGCCAATTTCTGTTCTTCTTTAGTTTCTTTTGCTTTTGCTTATTGAACAATTCCTTTAAGGGTTTATTTTTATGCAAAGACAAATAGTGTCCGGTGGGCATTGATTTTGCACCTAAGCGTTTAGATGTTCGACAAGGTTGTATAGGAGATGTACTGAAAATAAATATAAATTTAGTTATACTAACTTTATTCCCATTAAAGCAAACTAACCTTTTTGATGATTTCTTCATTTTTAAATTATATTTTTCCAAAATATGAGCTGGTAATTTCTTTATGCGGACACGAGCTTTTCTTAGCTTACATAGCAAGTGCGGTGTGAGGCTGGCTTCACTGGCTGATAAGGTTGTGTTATCACTATCTGTTTCTTCAATTTCAAATACACTGGGTTGTGATCTTAATTCCTCTGCTTTAAAATCCATAACACAATCCTCTGGCACAAACATTTGTGAGGAAATCACACTCCAATTGGTCAATTAAGAAAAATTATTAGAAAATGTAAACAATAACACGGGCTATCATTTCAGTGAGAATGTCATAGCAAACATTATCAAGGCAAGTTAAAAAGAGGTAATAGCAATAACTTTTTTATAAAAAAGACGTAAATAATTTATTGTGGAAATAAAGGCATAGAGCCGAAAAGTTTGCATTCACTTCATTTAATTCGCCTTGACTTGTTAATACTTCACATCAAAATAACTTACCTATTGTTCTCCTGGTACTCCTGCAAATACTCTACTGATGGTGCAGCTTTCGGCATCAGAAGCAGCCGACGTCCTGCTGTTATAATGTCAGATCGAGAAAAGTGTTTCTCACATATACGAGAGCTTTGACAAAATTGAATACCGCATATTCTACTCCATTTTAGTCTCCTATCCTTATCTTTTGGCACATTAAAAGATCTTATACTTGTTTTACTCAAACACTGGCCACACAATGCACATTTAATCATTTCTGTTTACAGCCTATTCAGAAATTTTAATTTAACAAACTATGCTTAAAATGTCACCTGTTAAAGTGTTGAATTATATTATATGTAAACAATAACACATGTTATCAGTTCGATGTGAATAATACAATAGCATGTGAAATAGAGTGTATGAATTGCTTTACAGAAAGTTCACATATTTTTTACATAGAAATGAAATTCTTATCACACTTTGATTTTTTACGGATTTAGTAACAACATAGTTTTTTTTTTTATTAAGTAATAATAATTAATTTTAGTATTTTTAATTTTTTAAGTATTATTAAAAATAATTTTCACGAAAACTTCACTGAAATAACTTGTTGATAAAAAATGATAGTCAGACTGAAATGTCAAAGTATGACATTTGTTGACAATTGAGAAAACATATGATAATATAAACAAAACTTTAACGACCCCATATATGAAATTGTTAACGTTTCTACATAAATTTTGAATTTTTGCAAAGAGTACTATTTCTTAAAATGTTTGGCCTTAATAGTCGACTACACCTGGGATGTTATTAACAGTAATATGAAAATAACGATTTATTTTGGGAATTAAAAGTTAAACATGGTTATCTTAATATATGTATATTATGAAAACGATGTATAAACATTAAAAATAACCAATCATATCAAAAAAAAGAAGACTTATATAATAATTTCATCTCTTATTGTTATTAAAGTGGAGACAAATATTAAAAAAATATTTTAAAAAGTTTGAAATTTGTCAAAAATGACGTACAAAATTAAGCAATAACTTCAGGATGACACATAAAACAATTGCTCTTACTTTATACCATGGTACAATAACACAAGGTAAACTCATTAAAAAGAATTTTTACATTTTAAACTGTGTAATGTCAAATTACAGAGAGAATAAATAAATTAAGAATTTCAATTGCTTATGTTTCAAAACAGTAGGAAGTAAATAGTATTTTAATATACATAAAGGAATAATTTTTAGGACTTTTTGTTGGAGATATAATGGGAAAATCCCGAAAATGTTATTAAAACATAAGTTAGATTTGGAAATTAGATTCGAATTAGAACTAGATCTCAAATAGAACTAAATTAGAATTGAACTAAAACTGAACTAGATCTAAACTTGAATTTTTATTATATAATTCGGCTAACAGTCCGGAAATTTTCGAAATTCTCAAAGAAATATTGCATGGATGAAAGAATTTGGTTTATTTTGGGTAACTTTTGAACAATAGGCATTCTACAGTTTAAAGATTCGATTTTTAAGTTTTATTATTATTTTTTTTTTTAATTTATTTCATTACCATTTATTTAAATTTTATTATTTACATTTATTTACCACAAAATCTCTTAAACTATGAAATATTTTTAAGCAAACAAACATATAATTGAAAAGCCGTGTCATTTTGATCCGATTCTTTGATTTGTTTGCATTGAGTTATAAATTTTTTTAGAAAACCTGCATCTTCATAGTCTTTTGCTACTTCGAGTATAACATTTTCTTGTAGAACATTATTCATAAGAAAAGATTGTTTTGTTAAAATACAATTTGCATAACGCTTCATTGTCAGTGTTGGATTTTCAATGGGTAGTTTCTGAAGTTTATTATAATCCACATCAGATAATTGTTTTTCTTCTTTGCATTCCCTACCCGTATAGTTCCAATCATTCAAAAAAATTTCACTATCAACTCTTTTTAAGCACGTTCCAAATTTATAGGCTACATCATTGTGATCACTACCAGTTATGTGGTTGCATAAACGTGCACAGTGTTTAAAGAATTGTGTATGTTTAGTAAATTTTGTTTTTTCCAACAGGACTTCCTTGTGTATAATCCCGTTCTTTACGAAACCCAATTTACCCAGAAGACAACCAGCATATATTTTTAAAGATGATGTTGGTTTATTGTAATCTTGTTGTCCAAATATTTCATCAGCATTTAGTTTGTTGTCTTTGATACAAGCATCTTCGGCAGCATTCAGTTCATCCTGTAGACTCTGCAAATTATAGAAATCGATTTAAATATTTGAACTTAATACCTTGTACACTTTTTAAACCTCAGCCGTAGCATTGCTAAGTAAAAAGATAATCCCTAAGGCAATGAAAATTTTCATATTTTATTGAGAATTGTATTTCCTAGATAGGTTGTTAGTTTACAGATTCAATTAGTGACAAATAAACTATTTTAATAGAGAATTAAAAATGTATTTTTATTTTTAAATGTTAATCTTATATTCTAATGTTAGATTCAAAACACTTGATAAGAAAACCTTTTGCAATTATTATCAATGATTTAATGCAAATATTAGATTGGCACTTGAAATCTAAAAAATCTGTAAATAATTGTAATTTTTGAAAGTTTTATATTAGAAGTGTTCGCTTTTAATTATACATTCAAAGATCTAAATCATTTGTTCTTAAAAGATTGTTAAAGTATGGCAAGCTTGCAAACACAACCCACTAAAAAATTATATATTTAATTTAAAATATATATCTTGGTTGATATCATACTTTGAGAGCAAAACCTAACTTAGTTCTCAAAAAACCTTATACTAACAAAATACAGAAAAAAAATGAAAATGATTACAAAATTAGTACGACGTTGGTCTCAGTTAGCTTTCT
>JACGTJ010005265.1:7074-28547 GCA_014858695.1 Chrysomya rufifacies | reverse complement strand
ATTTATTTATTCATTTATTTGTTTGTTTATATATTTATTTATTTCATAATAATTTCGTATTAAAATATTTTCCTTTTTTGCATTTCCTTTCTAAAATTGAATTTTTTTGTAAACAAACATTTTTTTGAAAATCAAAATTATATGATTACAATTTAATTCTGTTCATATATTATAAAATTTATTCATTCCCAGTTGTCCATAAACATCAAAATGTAATAAGTTCAAGAAATTGTAATTTTTCTTGATTCGTTTAAACGTTTTTTTGTTTTTGCTTTTGTTTTCCATTCATCTACCATTTCGTTTATATAAAATTATAGCAATTTATTATATTACAACAGAAAATAAAGACTTAAACGTTTGATTATAATAGTATAACCCTAAAGGGTATTTACAATTACTTGTATTATTTGTTGGCTTAAAGAAACACCAAGACCGTACAGGACAGGTTGGTTTTTTTATTTAGAATTTACTAAACTGGTCAATAATATCATCAACGGCTGCGGTACTTTAGTCTTTTGTAGAAGTAAAACTCTTACAGGCCATATAAATATTTTAAACTTTCATGAGGTCACCAGAGCTTTTAACAATATTATTATGATTTCATTTTTTGTTTGCAGCTTTTGTTCTCATGTTTTTGTGGCAAAGAATTTTATTTTGATTAATGGTTGTTTTCTATAACAATTCTTTTTTTTTCTTTCTGTAAGATTTAAACATTGTAATAAGGCTTATTTCTTCAAACTAAATTATATGTTGTAATGAAAATTGGAAATAAAAAAAAAATATGTTAAGAGAAGATGTTATAGGTGATATTAAGAAAATATATTACAAAATTTTATTAAATTTTAAATAAATTAATATTTTATAAATTTTAATATTTTACAAACATTTTTTTACAATTGATGTTTGTTTGAGTTAGTTTTGCGTAGGTAGAAGACAACCATTAAAAAATGTTTATTTGAAACTATGATTTTTATTTCGGAAGCCATTAAAATCACAACTACCATTACAACAGCCACTACCACCACCACCACTACTTCCACTACCATCATCAACCATTATCATTAACATTATTTTACTCTGCATACACGTCTCTCCCTCTAAGTATGCTCTAACATTTAAAAAAAAAAATCACAATTCACTTATAGAGATATTTGAGGCCTGCTGCCTACATTGTGTTTTCCTTTTATTCATACTTACAACCCAATATACGTGTGTGTGTGTGTATTTGTAACGGTGTGCGTTCGTTTTGGTTTCCATTAAGATAAGAAGACATTATGGCAGCCACTACTTTTAAATTGTTTTATTTGTTGTTTTGTATCTTTATATTTCGTTATATTTTTTGTTGTTGTTATTTTCTTGTGTTTAAGAAAAGCAAAACAACCAGAACTTAATAGTATTTCTGGAGATTAAAGGTTTCTTTTTTATTTCAGTATTTTTTGTGTATTTTACAGACCGGTTATTTGAAATTTTGTTGTTTTTCTCCTTGTATTTCAAAACGCTTGCGCGCCTGTTAGTTTTAAGAAGAAGAAAAAAATAAAAGATCTTTATTTCGTTATAGATCATCTTATTAAGTGTTTATTTGAAACAAAAGAAAAAAAAAGAACTTTATTTATCATGTGCTTATATTGAGTTATTAAGAAATAAAACATTTTGAGGGAGGAGTTTTTTTTATTTTTTATTTAAATTTCAAAGTGGCTCCTTATGAATAAATTAATTTAACACTAAAAACATTTTGTTTATGCTGGTTTATGAAAATACTAAAAGATAATTGTTATCTTTTGTTTTAAATATGTTTTAAATATGTGAGAAAATGTCTTAATTTTTTTATTGTTCTATTAGAATATTAAATATTTTAATTAAAACTTTAATTAAGCAGTTAAATAAAGTTTTGCATTGTTTTTTTTTTTTTTTTTTTTTTTTTTTTGAACTAACGAAACAATTTTCTTTTAAATGTTAGGTATAAAACATAAAACAAAATAAAATGTTAACATTTCAGTAATGTTCCATTATGAATTTTAATGAATTGTGATTTAGTTATAACAATCAAATTTGAAATATTATAACAAAGAAACAAAAATTAATTTAAACCGACGATCACACATTCAAATTGATTTATGCTATAAGCAAAATGTTTAAATTTCAAATAACATGTCTATAATTGCCCTTCAAATTTTGCATAAATTTACTTTTTAGCTAGATTTCTTTTTTCTTTCAAATTTTAGCCGTCGCTGTTGGTTGTATTTGTTTAAACATTTAAAGGGTATGTAAACTACATACTCCAGACTTAAAAGCAACAACAAACATAATTACAATGTCATCCAGCAACAAGAACAGCAGCAACAAAAACTAAAAAAATAAAACATTGAACATAAACGATGATACTTGTAAAAGTACAACACTCACAATATACGCTGATAGGGTAGAAGGGACATCATTTTATTTTCCATTAACCTAAAAGATGAGACAATATTTGATTCCATTTGTCCTTCCTTGTAATTTAAAAGGAAATTTGAATACGTTTTTTTATCTTTGACAAGGTTTTTTCAAAATACATTTCCTTTTGTTTTTTAAATTTAAGTTATTTTCATATTTTCTGGCATTAGTGCTAATATCTTCAAAACTAACTATACATATCAATGATCCGTAAGATACTGTTGGTAGATACCCTTAATATCATATGCTAAACGATTCTGTATAGTTTTCAGTAATTGAAATATTTGCAGCTAAATTATTCACGCAATTCTAGTTATTATCATAATATCTGACATAAAAGCTAATATGTTGAAAATAATTCAATGAAACAATGATAATGTTGAAAGTTGTAAGCCGAAGATTTGAAGTTCTTAAAAATGATAAGCTATAAGATTCTATATCTTTCATGGTCAGAGATATATACCTTTATATATAATGCAATTTGGAATTCCATTTAATCGAAACCCCCTTCTACCCTACATATAAAAATATGATAAATATTTGTAAATGTATAAGTGAAATTTTACATATAAATAAAAACAAAAACTAGAAAAAATACTTGTTGTTTTGTTGTGTTAAGATTATTCGCATGTTGCATGCAATTTAACATATGCTTCAAAAAATTCACGTGTTTTGATTTGTTTCTTTTTATGTGTACTCTTATTTTCTTTGTTTTTATAATATTTTCATAAATATCTTTTGTTATTGTTATTTTTGTAAAAATCTTGTAGGTTCTTTTAGTTTTGTAGTTGGCTGTTGAAGCCAGTTTGTTATAAATTACTTTTGATTCGCCAGTTTGTCGGTATTATTAAGGGAGCCCTTCCGCTCTTTTAGCACCAGTACTTATTATTTTTATATGTGTTAAAGATTTTGTTGTTGCAAGTTTGCCATGCAACATGTATAGTTTTTCTTTTTAAAAAAAGTATGCCCACATATAGTTAAGGGTAAAGTTAGTTAAAGGAATGTATTGATTTAAATTTGATGATACTGAGATAGGATAGAGTTTTAAAATTTAGAAATTTCAAAGAGTTCTGTCTACTTTTTCAATTTGAATATTTTTTTATTTATGAGAACAACAACACCACATATATAAAGATTTGTCTTTCAAACAAATCTTTTAACCATTTACAAACAAAGTTTAAAATCTTTTAAAATATGGCAACACCGGATTAAAGAGTTAGTTGAAATTAAGAGTGATTTCGAGATATCGTCGTTGATATCTCGAATAATACCTCTTATAGGACTAATAGGATCCTGTCAGCAAAAACTAAATAATGGACGGAAAGTGAAGTCTGTTATAGTTAATATAAGATCTTATTTTCGACCCCTAATCTTTAAGTTTCTATTCTACTGAAAATATTACGTTTCATAAAGTAAAGGGCAGCATTTAGTTAATATTTCTAAAATTAGTCCTATTATCCAACAAAATTTAATATTGCTAAAGTTCTTTTGGTCTTTGTTTATTAATTAAAAATATGTATTTAACAATTTAAAGATTTCATTCTTTTACTTCTCGTATTGTAAATACATTTTTACACTATGATTTAAAAAAATTGTGAGAGTAATGCGAATGCGCGCACACTTAAATTGTGGGTTATTAAGTAAATTGATTTTAAGTACGTTTTAAACTTATTTTCTTCCTCTGTTACATAGCCAACATAAAAAGCAACTTAACACGAAAGGTAAACATTTACTACAGATATAATGCATGCCACTTATCTTACCTTACAACACCATATTTAAAACGTTTTGGCAAGAAAAAAAAAACAAAAATCGAAAGGTTTAACAACAACTAGACCTCCAGTAATTGTAGCTGCTTAATGATAAAAGAAAAAGAAAAGGTTGCTACATGTTTGATAGAGGGAAAGAGAGAAAGAGAGAGAAGGAGAGACTGCTATGTAGGGTCTGGAAAAAAATAAATTGCTTATTTTTTGTTAGTAATTCTTTATAATAATTCGTTTGAGGTTAAATGTTATTTGCAATTTTCATGTTTACTTAGTTATTACAATTATTTGTTTTAAACGAAATTGAAAATAAGGTTGAAAGTTAATTAAAGTTATAAAACTTTAAAGTAAAAACAAATATCTAATTATACTAGAACACTTAAATTAATGAAATTATTTAATTTATTTATTAATAAAAAAATTATTTAATAATAACTTAAGTTAAAAATGGCATGTTAAATTATATGATTAACATTTTATTAAAATTTAATAAATTACTTTAAAACCAAATTAAATTAGTTATAATCCCTAGATTTCTTTAAAACATTTTACTACAATTTTACATGCAAAAAAAAGTTATATTCAAATACTAAACAGAAAATCTGAAATCATCTTTGTTGGCTGCAGAGATTGTGAAGACTCTGCAGAAAGACCACCCAAGTTATGTTTGTTAAGAAAAAGCGTTTTTATAAAGTAGCTTGATTATGGCCATGATCACCACTTTTATTATTATAATGAGTCTATAAAAACAGCGCTTAATTATATGTCGTATTTTTTTTTCTTCTGTGCTTAATTCACGTTTTATATGCCAAAGACTTGCTTTAAACCAAAATAAAATTTAAAAAAAAAAATATATATAAAAAACAAAAGTTAAATTTAAACAGCCATCATTATATAGAGATTTATAGATGTTGTGTATAAATTTCATTGTAGCTGGTATTTAAATATTAAATGATTTGAAAAAAAAAACAGGGCTTTATAAAATTATTATTTTATATTGCATTTATTATTTGTTGTTATTTTCATTTTTGATGTTGTTGTTGTTGTTTTTGTTTTCAAGAGAATAAAACCTGTATTTAATATAATTTATTTTAAATATGTGAAATTGTTTTATAATTTTACAATTATCAATAAAGTGTAAGTTTAATGGATTTTAATTATAAATAATGGCTGCTATTAGCATTAAATTAAAAAAAAAACTTTCTTTTATTATAGAAATTTCCCTGTAATCTTCAACATTATGTTAGAAAATTGTTAAGCTTAAATATACAAATATAAAAGTTTTGTTAAATTGGCTGTAGGATAAAAAGGAATGCTTAAATCAAAACTCAATATAGCCCATAATAATAAGGCATATTATAACTATTTGTGTGTCAAATTTTTTTCAAATTGGATTATCGATTATGGTTATACAAAGAAACAAACAAATATAATGATATGCTATAAATATTGAAATTTTGATTTTAAGACAAAACAAAATTGTAAATTTTTCATATTTTCAATGCAAATAAACACAAAAAATTTATTTATATTTAATATTAAAAAAATTGATTTCTGAATAAAAAAGCCAAATTTTAAAATTATAGGCTTAATATATTTTGTTTATATAATAAAAACTCATGGTTTCATATGCTTTTAAACACATTTAGTCATAATTTATAGATTTAACGAGTGAAGAAAATTTATTTAACGATATTTAATGTTCACATCTTAACACATACTAAACGAAAAAACAAAACAACAAAAAATGAAATATGATTTAAGGTAACGACTTCAATTGTAAACCAACATAAAATCAAAACACTAACAAAAAAAAATAGTTTTAATAAAAATTGTATAGTCAGGATGAACGGAAGAAAAAGTATTTTGAAAAATGTTTAGGTTGTTCCACAAAAATTAAAATTCTAATTTTTCAAAATTTTACTATCAAAAGTAGGAAATCAAATAATATTCTTATTTTAATTGTTTTCTTTTTTTCTAAAATTAAATTTCAATTGAACACCCTATCTCTTATATAAAACAAGTTTACACATTTTGTTTTGCAAGGATATAAAGTGAGTACCTAAGAAAAGCTTGAACATTTTATAAATGTATTTATTTTTTATAAGTCTAATAAAAATCTGAAAAAATTGATTCTACTAATTCTAGCACTCTTGAAAATGTCCTTTTTTAAGTTTTAATCAATAATTTTTGCTGGAAATTGTCATCTTTAAAATGAGTTCACACTTTAGAAACATTCTTTAGAATGGCTGCAGAAAACGTTTTGGGAATAATGATTTTAGTTTGTAATTGTTTATTTTAAATACTTGTTTAATAGTATAAATTTCTTTAAGAACAGTAAAGAATCTGAAGTCATTTTAATTTCACCAGTAATAGAACTAATGATAAATTAAAAATTACTTCGAATCTTAAAATCTCCGCTTAATCCCAAAGAAATGAAATTTGTTTATGTATACTACTTCAAAAGATCTTATATTTTTTAAAGCTTTGTTAAATATATAGCCTTTTCCCTGCATACTTCGCTACACCGCTACACAATTTAAAGGAACTAAGTCTGAAAAAGTGTTCTTATAATAAGTCATGCCAATAAGAGAGATGTCGCCCATTTAAATTTTCAATAATCGTACTATAAGATACGATAGAAACTCTTACAAAGAATAACTAAAAAGTTATTTAATAATTAAAATTTTAATATTTTTATTACCATTATAAAATATAAAAATATCACAAACATCCTTAATGACATTTTTTTTTTAAAGCTTATAATTATCTGTCTATTGTTTTATGAGTTTATACCGTTATTAAATAAAAAAAATACTCTATTGTTTAGTTGATTATTTAGTGTTAGAATTACAATTGCATATTTATAGATTTTTGAAAATAAAATAAATATTATCTAAACATATATATTTATATATAAGCCTAAGGTAAATTTGGCCAAAAATTATGTATAAAATACAAAAAAAAAAATATCATATGTATTGTTTATACCACAACTAGTAAAACACACAGTCATTTGCATGAAAGCTAAATATATGTATATTAAAACTTTCGAAAAAAGTAAGGCGTTCTTAGAAAAGGAGTCTTATAACTAAACAACAACATTTGTCTATAAAAATATTCTTGGTCCTGTTAAGATTTTAGGTCAAACTAGCTATATCTGTCTGAAAGAAGTATAGAGTTGAAGTAGTTCAACCGATGGAAACTAAATTTCTCCTAGATATTTGTTTTTATATTAAAAGGGAAATATACCCCTTATTCTAGAACTCTAGACGCTTCTGACTTTGTTTACATATAAATATAACTTTTTTTGTAAATAACTTCAATAAGAGACAAATAATATTCGGTGTTTTTTTTTCTCCGATATGGAGAGAGAGGGGGGATAAAATTTGTGTTCATAGAGATAAAAGTGCCAGAGCAACTTGTCATAATAAATTTTAGCAACGATGGTCAGCATTTATAAGCTCTTTTTTTGTACATTGTTGTTTTTGCTTTTTTGTTTATTTCATAAATAAAACTCATTCATTCACAATAAACAAAAAGCAACAACAATGAATATAGTTTTTCTCTATATAGTATCTTTTTTATAAATAATATTTAAAAAAATATATATAATAAATAAATAGTGAAATTTATGCAAATTTATAGCTGAGATTTACCGCAACAACAAAAACAATTGTTAAATTTAAAATAAAAAAAAACCGATATTTTCACATGAAAAATTGCTGTGATGTTGTTGTTTTTAGTTTGCAGTTAAATAAACAAAAATATATAAAGTTTATAAGATTAAAATCTAAAATGATATATTAATAATATTAAAAAATAATTTATAAAAAATCAAAGAAAAAAATTATGAGAAAAAAATATTTACTTAATAAACTCTATAAATCATTTAAGCAATTTACTGTATTTATTTGCATTTACCCAAAAACACATTTTATGTTATATTTTAAGTTTTTGTATTTTACCTATAACAAAAAAAATAAAAAAAACATAAATTACAATAGGCTTAAACTTTCAATAAATCGGCAAAAATTAATACCTTTTCTAAGCTTTAGAAAGTCCTTTATGACTAGAATTTTATGGGCTTTTTTTTTTGAATTTAGAAAAGAAGAGAAATTTTCAAAACTAAAATTTCGCATAAAAGTCAATATCAGCATGATATTGCCACAAAATTTTCATAAAAGCAAACAAAAAAATCTATGGCATATGAATATTGCTGCATGTTTGCATAGATGACCAACAAAAGCTATACAAACAAAGAAATATACAATAAAATATATTGAGGGTATTAAACATTAAATCATATCTTAGCAACAAGCCTAGACAAAATATATGAACATAACTACAAATGCATATTAGAAAATTAAACCTTTGAGAAACATTTAAAAGCAGGAAATATTCTAGAGTAAGAAAATGTGAGTAAAATTAAAATGCAAATTTCATTCCACAAAAAATTTCATCCATTTTATCTGAAATAAGTTATTTTCTCATTGAATTCAATAATAAAATTGTTTAAGAATCAATGAACTATTGTAATATATTTGAAAAATGAAGTGATTTTGTGAACCTGGCCAATAAACATTTTGTCCCCCTAAAGTATGTTAGTAAAATTTTCCAGAAATTATTCGAAATTTGTATACAAATTCAAATTTTAATATATTTTTAACATTTACCACACTTTATGGGTTAATTGCGGAAAATACTCGAAGCTTTTATGTTAAACATTTTTAAATGAAGCACTTTTTACTTCATTATAATACAATTCCATACAAAATTCAAGCCTCCAAGGCAAAAATTGTTGGCAAAAAAAAAAAAAAAAAAAAAAANNAAAAAAAAAAAAAAAAAATCCAGCAATTTAAACAACACTAACAAACCAAACAATCTACAACTATACAATATACTATAAAGCAAATACTAAACAATTTCATGTTGAGTAAAAATACAACAACAAATATTTTACATTCATAAACCATTGTATCGTTAAATGAAATGCAAAATAACTTAACACTAAAATATACAATATTGCCAAACAAATGATCAAAATACTTTTAAAAATATAAAGAACATAATGAATTTTAAACTTTTTGTAAATAAAAGTCATTAGATTTCATTAATTTTACAAATTTTCATTTATTATTAAAATTTTATCTAAGTCCGTTTGCATTTTATGTAACGCTATATTCATAGATACATTGTTTTGGTCATACACTCATACTTTATACTTAAATAATAGCAACTGCAACAACAACAACTAGAACAACAACAATAATAAACAACATGAACAAAAATTGTTGTCGGCAAACTCCAATGAATAAATGTTGCTATAGTTATTGCCATTTGCTTACCATGGCCAATATTATTGTAAAGCTTGTAGCTAGTGTTGCTGCTGCAATTTCTACTGATATTTGGATGATGATGCTGCTGGTGCTGCTGCTGCTGTTGATGATGATACTGGATGTTGGATGGAGAGCGAAACGAGCACACATTGTTAATCTTTGTAAAATCCAAGTGCTGCATGCGGTATTATGCGAAAATTTATCTGATTTAACACCTAATATACAATAACTTAATATGCAATATTTTCTTACTGCATCTCTTTCTATCATTTCTCTATAATCTAAGTCATGCTGTTGCATTTACACATACTAGCATAGTATTGGATATAGACGAAAAAATAAAAGCAAAATAGCAAATAAACTGAAAAGTCATAAGTGTATAAGAGAGTACACTACTCAATAATATACAACAATGAATAGAAATTTTTAACATTAGTGAAAATATTGCCTGTACTTACTACTACTACTATACTTCGCATCTTTTACTATGATAACAGGCAGTTTTAAGATTTTTGTTATTTGTTTTCTAGAATAATATTTAGTGGGTAAGAGTTTAGTAGCTATAGAGTTGGTGTTAGTACATGATATAAGTTTTAAATAGCAAGTGTGTGATAAATGCGTTTTTCAGTTAAAGAAATATATATATATGTATATATGCAAGTCGAATTGTTAGCATGTTATATAAATTACAAAAAAAAAAAACGAAAATTTAATACTGCCAAAATATTAATACCCTTCTAAAAATACAGTTAGAACACTGTTGTCTGCCTGCTGGTATGTTATGTTTAGACTCGTATGCAAACTCCTGAACTTATGCATTTGTGAATGGTCATTCGTAGGATAAGCAGAAATGGAAAAATATTAAGTTGATGTTAAAATGTAAAAATTATTTATTAGCTTTTTATTAGTTTTTTTGTAATCTTAAGGATTTTAAGATTTATTTGTTAAATTATAGGTAAAATACTTAGGGTATTTAAAATATTTTATAATTTTTTTCTCGAAAATAGAAATCGAGCTTATTTGCTATAAATAAAGGTAGTTTAATTGAGATTTTTTTTGCTGCCCCGAACTTCATTATATATGGTGAGATATTCTGAACTCACATGTATATAACTGAACTCACGTGTATATAATACAGTGCTGATTTATAGTTCATTTATATTTTGCATTACCATTATTACTTTAAGGCAAAACAACTTTTGCCGAAATAATTCAACCTAATAATCATTTGTTGAAGCACAAAGTTTATCTTAATATCGCAAAAACTAGAATTTTGTATTTAATTCTAAACTTCTTGATTTGGTTCGAAATTTTCTGATATAAAGAGTATCAGAAGAGAACTCACTAGAAATCTGTATTTCTATGTGTTTTGAAATCATAATATTTTATTTGTTACCAAACTTCTAAAACCACTGTTGATATTTCAGTTCATTCAATACAACTCTTGCCCTATTACTTTAACTCAAAAATCTTTGGTATGTTTTACTCTTATAACACGCTTACATATTTGTACATGTGACTAAAAGTCAGGAATTTGAACTTACATACAACCCATAATGTCCCAGTAAAAAAGTAAGCTTACATGGGAGCAGATTTTTTTATGCTATTGAATATTTCAGTGAACTTCAGTTGGTTTTGAATGTGACAACATTTTTATGTTTCTAGTTTGTTTGTTGTGGATTCACCGATTCTCTGTAAGGGATTGGAGTATTAGCCGTTTTACAAAAGAGGAGAAATTCATGTGACAGCCATTGTTTATTTGTTGTAATAACAACAACAAATATGAACATGCCGCCTAGTGAGAAACAGCTGTTTTATTTCAGGATAACTAGTATTAATATTCGTTTACTTTAGTAAATTTTTTACCAATATTCAAATATTTCTATTACACTTAAAATTGTTTACTGGTATATATGAAATCTATTTTATGTATTGAAAGGATGTTAGAATTAGAATGCGGCGTTTGTGAAATGTGAATATGAACAGCATAAATCTTTTGGTAAGACGGTTGCATCTATATACATTTTTTTAAAACTTTGTTTTTGCAGTCAAAATTGACTTTGTAGCTTTACAGCTTAAAGCTGGAGGATATTAAACACATAATAAATGCAACAAAATAATAATAAAGAATAGAAAAGTTGCTAAAAAAAGTTACTTTAAATTATGCAAAAAAAAAAACTGTATATAAAAATACCGTTAGAAATCATAGGCAAAATTAAAAACTAAACAAAATGGTAAAATTGTGTTATATTTCAACAGGAAATGAAAAATGTTTTCTTATCATAATTCTTTTATACTTCATATAGCAGAGGCTTATAAAGGCTTTTCTGTTCTTTTTTACACAAAGAAACTTATGCTTATTATCTTCTTTTGTACATATTAATAATAAATATGACTCATTTTCAACATAAATTTCAAGTATTTTTTTATAAATTATTATAGGGAGACAAATTTTCTTGTCATTTTATTTCTTTTTATATAAAAAATGCAAAGTATAAAATATAAATTATTTATGGTTATAAATTTTTCAACACTTAAACCAATTTTATTATCATTTATAAACATATTTTTTGTTGTTTTTGTTTTATTTCTTGCTAAAATATATACAAATTTTTTCAACACCATATGTTGCAAACGCAAAAAATATTATACTTTTTTTACTGTTTAAAAAAATATAATAAAATATATAAGACATATTCTAGTAGCATCATCTTGTTTGTATTCTGTTCAGTTTCATTTTCATATATTTTTTGTACTCAGCCTGAGCTTAAAATTGTCTTTTTTTCTGTTTGTTTGTTTGATTTAGCTGTGAAAATTGTAGCACTCACAACACAAACAACAAAAATGTATGGTTTCTAAAACAGTAGCCATTTTTTATTTTATAAATTTATTGAATTTAATTTCTTTATAATTTAATAGCTTAACAACTGTTGTTGTTACAATTGTTTTTTGGTTGCTTTGCTATTGTTCTTGTTGTTCTTGTTGTTACTTCTATCGCTGTTTGCTGTCAAAATATATAAATTAGCAAACGTATTTATATACAAAATTTACTAAAATTGCTATTGTTGTTGTTGCAGTTTTGTTAACAGCTGTTGCTATTTTAACTCTGTCTAACGGGTTAACAATATACAACAATACACAACAGAAACAATAACAATTTTAAAGAAAAAATAATAAGAACAAAATCAAAAAGAAAAACATTTGAAAATCTGAAAAACTAGCTAAAGTAATAACCAACCAAAATTGTTTTTCAATTTTTGTAGATTTAACACCATTTCCTTTCAAAAATATTGTCAAAATTTACAGGAAGTTAAAATTCTCGAAAATCTTTATTTTAAATAATTAATTATTTTGTCCCTAAATGTAGGCTAGTATTATTTAAAAAATAATTTAAAAATCTTTTAGTTTAATTTAATTTAAAAAGTTCAATAAATTTTTAACAAAACTTATGTTTAGCTATAAAACTATAATCAGTTTAAAATACTAATGAAACCCTAAAAGTATACTGCTTAAAATTTAAGTTAAACTCCTAAAAGTAGGCTTTAGCTTTCACAAAATTCGGGAGTTTTCATTTAAATCTTATATTTTCTTAACTTTGTTACTATTAAGTTAAGAATTTAACAAATTTTTAAATAGACTTAACAAAACTGTTAATCCTTTAAATTATTATAGCCACGCTTTTCTACATCTTATTGCTTTGTTAAGGCTTAAAACCCCGAAAAATTTTTATCTTTCTTATTTTTTTTAATGTATTTTTTCTTAAGCAAAAGAAAATCTTAAAATTTTCTATTGGCAATTAAGTTTACTTTAAAGGAATATTTCGTAAAAAGAACAAAAAAACTGAAATTGAAATTATATTAATTTCTTTTGTTAAAACTTGTTTTGCTAGATTTTCGTTTGTATTTTTGTAAAATTGTTTCCTTCTTAGCTATAAAACAGCCAATTAAAAAAAGCTTGATATAAATTGTCTTATATTTTTGTATTGGGTGTTTACGCCTTAAGGCCCCCACATTCTTACTATTTTCCTTACTTTGCAAGGTCTTTAACTAAAAATGAGGTTTAAAACAAAAATCTATTTTTGGTTTTGGGAAAATATTGGCTTATGTACTCCATAATATGTAAAAGAATGTATTGAATTGAAACATTTAACTTAAATATGACTATTATTTTTGGTTTAGCAAATCTTTGTGTATGAAGATGAAATTACAGTTTTAAATTTCTGCTATTAATTTAATTCTGTTTTGCTTTAGTTTATGGCAAAATAAATCCCATTTTTTTGTAGATTTTTTCTTTTTGTTGTTTTTGTAAACTGTGAAAAAAGCAATTAAAAACGCATTGCAAAGTAAGATTTTATACTTGTGATAATAAAAACAGAGGCTTGTCGGTATTAAAAAAAAATAAATATATATAAATCGGTATATGAACGAAAAAAAATCTAAATAAATGCACGTACTCTCATACTCCAACTATATAAAATAATTGTGTGTACGTTGTAAGAAGAAGAAGAAAAAAAATAATAATAAAAAAAGAATGAAAATTAAGCGACACGGCATAAGAATGACGATTCACAACCACCAGCTTACAAGCAGCTGCCGCAATTTGTGGCAAGTAGTTGTAAAGTAGTTATAGAAATTTGCCTGTGTCCCTGGCACAACCAGAGGAAATAAAAGGTATGAATGAATAAATGACGGACGTTGTGAAGAGTTTAGGCTTTTTATTAAGTAAAAATATTATACAACTCTTAGCAATGGCGTTAAATGAGTAGGCGTGACGAATCCGTGCTTAAATAATTTATGACAACATGAAACCAGTTAGACTTTTATGCACGTAACATTAACAATAACAACAACAACAAGAGCAACTACTACTATTGCAATAACAAGATTAGTTTATAAGTAAGTAAGTAAGTAGATGTGCCGATAAAGTAAGTAGTATTGTAGGACAATAAAACATTTACTTGTCTTACGTTTAATTAAAAGCAATTAATTGGCTGACGGGCTTTTTTTTTTAATTTAAAGCTTTTCATAGAAAATCTTAAGGTTTGGGGAAATTTTTAATTAAAAAAAAACGTCAAATATTTTTAAAAGAAACACAAGTCTACGATTAATATGTAAATTTTAAGAAATAAATTTCTAATTTTTAATCTATTAAATTAGCAATTTAAATATTGTGCTAAAATTTCAAAAGATTATGTTTTTCACTAATCCATGAAAATAAATAATTATTTGCATATGCTTATAAATATTTAATTAGCAA
Organism: Chrysomya rufifacies; assembly: GCA_014858695.1. Lineage (NCBI taxonomy): Eukaryota > Metazoa > Arthropoda > Insecta > Diptera > Calliphoridae > Chrysomya > Chrysomya rufifacies. The sequence continues at coordinate 13,756 of JACGTJ010005265.1, read as the reverse complement.
AATTAAGAAACTTGTAAAAATCCTATTAAAAAAATATGCTTTAATACAAGCACACACACCATTCTGGAGATAATCTTAAAATTCTTTTATAAACTTAACATTAGATAAAATTTTAAATAATATATATAACATTCTGTTAATGTATATTTTATTAATATTAAGTTTAACACTATTTTAAAATTATAATTACAAATTAGTTTCAAAATTCTTAATTATGATAATTTGAATTTGAAACATTTTAAATTTTTATTAACAACATTATTATTATTATACTCCCCTAACCAAAAACAGAAAAACGGTTTTAGCTAGAGATGATATAGCCAATTAAAAAACAAAATGATATATGAAACCTTAACTCTTAAACCGTAAAAGACTTTATTACATTATTGTTCTAAAGTCAAGAGTAAGAGAAAGGTTTAAGGGAAATAAAAAATAATAAAAATCTACATATAAAATTAACAAAATATTTCTTTTACACAAGTTGTTGTAGGTGTTTTCCTCTATATATACACACTAATACCTATATAGTTTACTACTTTACATCTATACAAATACTCTCATAAACTTATAGCTACTTTGTGTAATATAACTTACAAACATATCAAGTCATAGGTAGTAGGGTAGTTATGAAACCTAATATCTTAGATTTTTAATAAGAAACCTAAACTAGAATTTTATACTTGAACTACGTCTACATTTTATTACTTTTAGTTACATACATACGTTTGCAACAAAAAAGGTTGTATATTAAATATAACAACAAAAAAGAATTGCTTAAAAAGAAACTAAAGATGAAGTATAGCAAGAGTAGTATATTTACGTCTAGATTTTCATTTTCCTTTTATTTTACCAACAAAATCGACAAGTTAAAGTTTGTAAAGGTAGCGGGTGTTAAATCACATTCTCACTCCTTTAATTCCTTCAATTTTTTTGTTATGCTTTTATTTCAATAGCAACTAACAATGAAGCGTGTAATTACAATCTTTTGTGTTCAAAGTTTGTAACTCACTTGCAAAAAAAGTCATATAATATAGGAAAGATATATACTTTAGCATCTTTTTAACTCTGCTAGACAAACCAAAAAAAAAGAGAAAAAGGATTCTATGTAAAAGAAAATAAGTATCTTTTAACTCAAGAAAATATACGAAACATTTTGCCATTTGTTACCAAAACAAAAAAAAAAGAAAATCTCGCTAGTAGAATAAGAAAAATTTCTATACAAAACTGTTATATAATTTTTCAATACTTTTACTTTACACACAAATACCTAAACACTTACATACATGCATGTTATTTGAAACATTTTCTTTATAATAAACATACATATATACATACGTATATAAATTATAATGTTTTGTATCTATATTATAAAAGAGTGTAAAGGATTCGAAACATCAACAATTACACATTGTATTCAACACATACTTGTTTAACATTTAAACAACAAACAAAAAAGGGTTTATTATCCTTAAAAACTTGTAATGAGTTTATTTAACGTGGGCGCCAAAATCTCCAGAAAAAAATCCAAAAGAATTGAGAGAAACTGAGTATAATTGAAGCAGAAATGGGTATAACAAGGGCCAAATAACTTAAGTAATCTAAATTTTAGCTGAATTGAAATATAGTAATTCAAACTTATTAATTGAAATGACTCTAGACAAAAAATGTAAATGTAATTTAATTGGTTCTTACACACATCCTTAGGCGATTAAACAATATGTACAGAAGTTTGTAACATGCGAATGTAATTACCGCAATCTCATTTTAAAGTATACCGATCAACTCAGAATTTCTAACGATGTCCTTCCGTCCGTCCATGAAAATTTGTAATCAGATTACAAATCTTAATTTTACAGATATTTGGTTGAAATTTCTTACTGTTTAGTATTTTAGTACAGGAATAAATCTCATGGAACTAGGACATGATCGGGATTATTCCACCTGATTTAAAATTAAGTAACACATATGGCTAATCTTTTCTCTGTTTATTATTTTACATGGATATCAGTTTATTTATACTTCGAGAACTTATGCCATTTGCATAGCAAATTTTCTATATAAAAATTCTTAACCATAACTTTTGCTCATTCTGCTTCTCAGGGGCCATAGATGCCTGTGTTAGGTTAAAAAAGAGTTTTTGTATTTCTTCGGATGAGGATATGTGAATGTATATGTTAAGGGTTAACAAGACAGTTAAACGCGTTGCAGTGCATAATTACTTTATAAGTTCATTATAACAACAAATATAAAATCTAAAGAATACGTTCTACCAAAATTAAAAACAAAATAAACCAAACGAAAGTTAAACTTAAAATAATTTCAAGATATAAGAAATAAAGTTAAAATGATAAAGCATATTTGAAGGCTTTTCCAGAAATAATATTTTAAAGCATATTTCTCTGCTTATTACTGTTGGTTTTTTTAGAAAACATTTATAATTTATATTTTTAGGCTTTAACTTTTTAATATTAAAATATAATGTTTTACATTAGAAAAACAAACAAACAAACATTTATTTTAGTTTCTAAGACATTAAACAGAAAAAATACACAAAATTTATTACTTTACACCTGTAATTATATTTATTTGATTTTGCTGTTACTGTTTTATATCCAGTTTTTTTTTCATGATATTTTTTTTTCCTATAACAAATAAATATATATGACAAAGTTAAGGTATTATTTGTAAACCTTTTGGCTTTTGCTCCATGATTTATTGCCTTAAGTTATTGTTCATGTTGTAAGTATAAAGTAGAAAAAAATCTTCTTGGAATGAACATGTGGTACTGCTGCTACTGCTGTTTCAAGGATGATATTTGTTTTGTTATACGGCCATGTTTTTCTTAATTTAACATTCGACATTTTCCGTTTCTAACATCCTAAACAAGGCATCCATCCATATAAAATACAACATATACCTACATACATATATAAATATACAAATGTTTGTGTTGTTATATATGAGCTTACGTTGAAAAGACAGTCGCCCCCTAATAATGTAGCATGAACTTGCTACAACAGCAACAAAAAACAACTACAATATACTTACATACATATGTATAAGTATATAGACAATATACAAAATACCATGTTGTAATTCAACGAAATAAAATAAAACACGCACCAAAGCACATTCATCCCTCGAGATATATTGCTTATTTGGCTTGTAATAATTCTTTTCCCGTTTCTTGTTTTATTTTACTACTTTTTGCTGCCAGGAGATGCTGTTACAACACCCTATTTTCCAAAGTACATTTTTATAACATAAAAATTCAATGAGAATATTATAGAGAGGTTGGGGGTGGCTCTGATTCGTGTCGTGTAACGAATTTTTCAAACTTTCTTTTGCTGGTTGCTATTTTGTTTCGTTGTTTGTTTTATTTTAAGAAAATTTTCTAAAATTTTTATACAAAAGAGAAAGTTTTTATTTTTTTGTTCAAAAATTTGTTGTTGTAGTTTGTGCTTGAAGGAATAAACAAACAAAAATTCTTTAGAACATTGAGGCAAAGAAAATGCACGCACATTTTTCCTTTTATAACGCTTACAGAAACAGAAAAAGAAGAGGAGAAAGAAAAAGAAAAAGCAGAGAAAGCTTGAAGTAACATAGTAGACACATTTTAAGAAATATTTCATCGTAATGTATCCCTTGAGTAACATTTAATATCTTTGCAACATTCTTCTTTTTTATTTGTTCATTTTTATTTATTTTTTATACTCTCCACATTCATCCATGAGGTATTTATGGCTTAAAGTTAGGTAGCACAAGTAGGTGTTGGTATATTGTATGTATTTTGCCTGAAGACTGTAACAGTTGTGGCAAATATGCGCTAACGCCCGTTTTGCCTAAAAACTGATAAATTAGCCTTATTTGGCAAAAGAAATCATTGTTTTCTTAAGTTTTCCTTTTAGAAATAATAATTCTTGTTGGCTGTTTATTAAGGACAGTGTTACGAACTAACAAAACTTAATTTAAAACACGCGCCTTTGCTTAACAATAAAAATCTTCCTTGACTTTCTCTAAGCAAACTTAAATTTAAAGATTTTCTTTTTAAGCAGCGGGCCTAAAGTAAAAAAAAGTGTAATAAATCTTAAGTTAATTATAACAGGATATTAACTCATGCGCGAAACATAATTGTTAAACTTCTACTCCTACCTCAGCTGCTAAATTTGTTCAAAAAAATATTTTTTTTTCTATCCCCAAAAATAAGCCAAAATTAAGAAGAAATATAGAAAGAAAAACTGAACTGTTTGTCTAAGTAATTATATTTTATGAGGTTTATTTGTCATTTTCCATGAATGTTTTCTAACAGATAAAAGGCATTATTTTGTTGTATTTTATTTATGTTAGATTATTATTACCATTATTTTTATTATGGCCAACAAGAAGAAAAAAAAAATCCAAACGCCAGTCTTAGTCTTGTTTTTTTTTTCTTTTTTCAGTAAAAACCAAATACAAATATAAAGTTTTTTTTGTAATGCTTTACCAATAAACAAACTTACATATATTCGATTCTGGTTTGTAAGTTTATAATAATGTTTGTATATTATAAATTGTTTTTGGTATAATAAATAATTTTAATTGCTTAGAAAAAGTCAAAGATTCATAATAATTATTGAATTTATGTGTAGATTTTTGGCAAATAAAACTGAAAAATTTTATTGAGTTACTAAGGAAATGTGAGTAGAAAAATGTATAGCATATTTTAGGGGATTTTATAATAATAAATTAAAGTATAATTCTAGAAGAATTAAAATTTTATATTATGAAAATGTATAAATTATTAAGAAATATTTTGGCTTAAAATTACAATATTGTATGTATGTATTAGTATCCTTTAATTACATTTTTTGTTTATTGTTAAGTATAATAATGAAAAAAGTTGCCTAACTTAAGGAGTTTTAAGTTTTCAAAATTTTCTGTTCAAAAATCTCTTCTAAAAATTATTACTTAGTGTCTCCTTTTTTCGTTTTTTTTTTTTGGTTCTCGGTTGATTTTTAAGTGATTACTTTTGCCATGATCAAATTTATTTTCATGCACTTCATGAATAATTCCTAAGATGCCCATTTTGGATTCAACATCAAAAAACCAGAAAATTATATATACACTTTAACAAGATCACTACATGGACAAACTGAAACAAAAAATGTTAAACTTAAATTAAAATAACGACAAGAAAATAAAAAATTTACAATACATTGCCTTTAGGAGATTGCTTTTTTTGGTACCATTATGCATAGGTAACGAGAAGTGCTATATAAGGCACCTAGGTTAGGTAAATCTAAAAGTAATGAAACTATTTGTTTGTTTTTTTTTTCAGCAAAGTATAACCATTGAACCGATTTGACAATAATATTACGCTTATACTTTACTCTTCTATAACTCAAACTTATTGTACAAATTTAAGCGAAATGAATAGATCGCTAGAAAGCATTTTTATTAAGGATCTGAAAACTTTTGTAAAAATTTCCCCTTCCAGTTATCTTTGTCAAACAGGATATGTCATCAGTGTTTTTGTCTAGCATGAACAACGTAAATTTCTAAAAAAAACAAATGCATTCACTTCTAAGATCATTCTATGTTTAGATATTCCCAGACTTCGTTAGGATTTCTTTTGCAGCTAGAATTTTATTTATTTTTTGTTTATTTACCATAACATGATCACAATGTTCTTTTAGCAGTTTAAATTGGTTTTCAACGTAAAAACATTTTTCTCAGTTTCTATACGAAAAAGAAAAAAATCCAAGAACATGCTGACAACAGCTACACAAACGACGACATTTTCAAGTTAATAGGATTTTTGTAACAGGTTTGTAGCCTTTTTTGCTAAAATAACACGGAAAGAAAAGAAAACTATTGAAAAAAAATTTAATGGTCAATGACCAAATAGAAGTTTAAACAAATTAAACAAAAAAAAAACATTAAATGAAGTACAGTAATTTCCTAAAGATTGATTACTGATCTTGAGAAAAGCCAAAACTTTCAAAAGAAATTTATGACCCAAAAATAATCAAAGGATCTGTGAAAGTTTAAGAAAATTTCTGAAAGCTCAGTGAACTTATAAACAACAACGTCTTTTGGCTTTTTAAACATACACATATAAGGGGTATTCACGATTACATAAGAGATTTATTGATCAAGAATAATAGTTTGTTTAAAAATATTAAAATTATTTAGTTTTAAAATGAATATCCTTAATAAATATTTATTTTGTTCAATATGAATTAAGGCCCTTTCATGCTAAACTGTTAAGTGTTTATGCTGTATAAGCATAATCGGAAATTTTCTTTTAATATGGTCTTATAAGCAGCCCTTAAATAACCAGTTTTGCCATCTTCTCTGGTACATGCTGGAGCAGCAAGAAGTGGTGATATATTTTTTTATGTAGATGCTATATTAAAGCGGTATATTGTTTATATTCTTCCGAATCGAAGAACAGGAAAAAAAAAAACATTGTGATCGTGTATATTATCATAAAACGATGATCATAAATTCTTCACAACATTTATTGTGTGCAGTTGTAGTATGGCCAGTTTGGTTTGACTGGGGCTGCATAAAGTAGATTAGGTTTCCTTAAGTCTAGAGTCATGTCTGGCAACAGCCAGAGCTGAAAAAAAATTGTAAGAAAAAAAGTCATCAGAATAATTCATTATAGTATGATAAAGGTAAGAAGAAAGAAAAAAAA
>JACGTJ010005257.1:27650-39294 GCA_014858695.1 Chrysomya rufifacies | reverse complement strand
CCCCATAATTTTTTGATGGTGGGTATAAAAACACAATAAGGGTAAAAAGCAAAAAAACTCATAACGGAGTACAAATTCCGTTAACGAAGCATCGCATTATCTTACAGTTACACATAGATGAAACCATATTAACATTGCATGTAGTGCGATCAATAGAATCGTATTAACTTAATTCAGTTAATATATATTGGTTAAGAGCTTTAATGTATCATTTAAACTTTTCCAGTTAAATCTGCCTAAAATTAAATTGCGTTTGAAATTATTTATAAAAAACATACTTTTAAAAAATAATAAAAACACATTTCTTGATTATTGCATTTGTTTTCACACACTCATTTAATCAACACACACACTAACAGATACTCTAACTAATTTCTTTATCAAGGTCATTGGGAGTGTGTATATTTTTCTTTTTGACATTTTGTCGTCATTTATTTATTTAACTTTTTCTATGATAGTGGAATATTTTCAAATATTATTTAAAAAATATACGCCACTGTATTATTATTTTTATTAATTTTTTTTTATTTCTTTATATACATTTTGTAAAATTAAATTAAGAAGCACATGATCAAGAAAACAAAATATAAGATGATGAAATGAAACAAAATGAGAGCAAAATGGTAGGAAAACATAAACAAAACACCTCCTACACACAAACATATATTAAACTTATTAAAAAGTGCAAAAAATTATTTAAAAAATATTTCATGGCTAAATTTTAAGTTCTACAGTTCATCAAAATGAATAACTATTAAATAAACAGTCCTTCAATTTGACAAAATCATTTTTATATTTAGTGAATGAAAACAAAAAATTCTGCTAATGAATGAATTGCAAAAATGTGAACAACAACATAATTTTGACGAAATAATTAACAAATATCTAGCATCGTAAGAAATTTTACATAGAAAAGTAAATATTATTCAGTTCTCCAGTATAACAGATTCGTGAGAAATTTATTTAAAAAAATTGCTTAAAGTAACATCGTATATTTTCTTTTTATTACACTTGTATTTTATAATTATTTTTTGGCAATTAACGAAACTTAAATTTTTATTTTAAATTTGCGTCTACCATGTATATTTCTTCAATTTCGTGAATATATGTATCAACAGATATTTAGTGAAAAGAAATATAGGCTACAGATTACACATTTTAAGAATAGTCAAATTGTATAAATTCCAATATTTAATAAAATTTAAGTAAACTGTAAACAAAACAATTTTTTTTAATTCCAAATAGTAGAAAAAATTTTAAAATGTTAATAAAATTTCAAAATTTTTGTAAATTTAAAAATTTTTGTTAATTTCAAAATTTTTATAACAAATTCAACTTCAAAAAAAATCCAAAAATTTTCGTAAAACTTAATTTTTTCACTATTTCCAATTTAGTTATTGAAAAACTTGAGATGCAGGTATACAAGAAATTTTTCGCCTAAAAATATGCTTCACATTTTCTAAATAATGACGAATTGCCCTTAAATGTATCTCAACAAAAATTAATATGTTTGTTTGGTATAAACAACAATTTAACAATACGAAATAAAATTATAAATTTTCAACTAAATTCATTATAAAGAATGCGATTTCTCTATAAAATAAAAATAAACAAAATGTTAATGAACTTTACTTAATAAACCATAAAAATGCATTGAAGTAAAACAAATTTCACAAAGAAAACAATTTGACTCACAAGATGAGAAAACTTCTAAAAACTGCACAATAAACAAGTTAATTTACTTACTAATTAATGTATAAATAAAATGGATCTGATGAAATAGACAAATTTAATATGTTAGTGTTGTTAAAATGAAATAAAATATGTTTGATATTGTTTTTTTATATATATATAAAATTGTCATTCATTAAAATAAATGTTAGTAAATTAAAATTGTTAAATTTTATTTGTATTTAAAATATTTGATGAATAATACCTTTAAAAAACTTTCCTGACTTAATCATGAGTAGTTTTTAGCAAAATACTATAGTTAAATAGTTTTAAATATGAAAAAAACATTTAAGGAATTAAATTTATTCTCAAAAAAATAAATAAAAAACTTAAAGTAAGATCTCTAAGCTTAAAAATAACAATTTAAGAAAATGTATTATAAAATGATAAATAAATTGTGTACTTACAGTAGAATGCCGCCAAAATTTAATTAAATCGTGTATATCCGATGAAGGTGCCAATAACAGAAAATCACGCCACTCATTAAAACTTATATTTAAACTTCCATCTTGATCCATTCTATAAATAATTTTAAATATAAATTATGTTATTAATATTTTCATTTTTAATGCTAAAAATTTCGATTTAATAAACCTTGATAGCAATATCTTAGCTTCTTCCATATCAACTTCTATACCCAAATCCTTAAAGGCCGATATCAACTCTTCCAAATCCACTTTGCCTAAAAAAATAAAAATATTTTTAATAGAAATGTCATAGAACAGCAAATTTTAAATATCATACCATCTCGATTTTTGTCCAAATGTGAAAATTGTAAACGTAAATTTTTCTCATGTTCCCGCACATAATGAACGAATTCAGCGAGTCCCACATCACCACTTTGAGTTTGATCAGAGTGTTCCAGAAATTTCTATGCGGAGATAATAAAGATAAAAAATAATAAATAATAAGAAAAAAGGTAAAATAAAAAAAAAAAAAAAATAAATTTCTTAAAAATTATTTTTCTTTTATTTAAATTAAATTAAAATTAAAGTATAAATAAATAAACAATATTTTGTATAGTTCACTTCAATTAAGAATGCAAACAAGTTGTTTTTTTTTTCAATTCAATGTTTTTGTCTAAAAGAATCCCAAAGAATTTAATTAGTTCATAATAAGTGACCTATAAAATTATTATAGTTTCATTTTTATTCCCGCTTGTTAACTTTCAACTTTTAATTATTTCGATCGAATTTTATATATGTAACTGTTAGTATGGCTGTAACTTCTAATTGTTGTTTTCATGAAATCGTGGGTAAATTTTATTAATATTTTCGACAAGGTGTTATTACCTTTAATTTATAATGATGGAATACTTTTAAAAGTTAAAAGGTCATCCCGATATCCAAATGTAATGAAAAATCTATCATTCAAATATTATTTAATGTTGCATATTTGAAATGAATTCAAAAATTTTATTTACGAAATAAATTTTCAAATCATACTACTTAATCGGTTTACAGTAGTTGTGCTAATTGATAAAAATATTTATAGACATAAAATAACAAAGTGACGTGTATTTGGGATTAAGTTATTCACAGAATGTCTAGTCTGTGAAATCATACTAAAAAGCCACAACAAAAAGAAATATCTGTTACACAAATATATTTTAGCCACCAACAAATTTTGTATAATTTTTAAAGTATTATGAATATGTATATGTATAGTATATAGTTTTGACTAAATAATTTCAATATATCTTTAACAGGTGTGGTATTTTGTAGATTTTATTTCGCCTCATTGCTTTTGTTATTTATATACATATTTCTAAAGCGTGCATATTATTACGCTTATTTAACACAAATATTTTACTTTTTATACTTCTTACTTACCTCTGCATAAACGCTTGATAAACCAAATTCTCGTAATGCTTCTGAAAGATCATGTATATCGATGCGGCCATTACCATCCCGATCGAGCTGTTTAAAGAGCTTTTCCAAACGCTCTTCATCTTCTTGTGGCAATTCGGTTGGCAGCTGGCCATGAGTGGTTGCCGATGGATGTCCAGCTGTTGTGGTACCACTAACACTTCCTCCTCCACCGCCTCCGCCAAGAAACTGTTGTAATGTAGAGGGGGAGTTATGAGCATTTAGATGATGAGATGTTGCACCACTCTGCTGCAACTGCAGATTTACAGATGAGTGATTTAAAGACGAATTATGATGGGTATGATGATGCTGCTGATTGTAATGCTGATGATCAGCTGTATGCAGTACACTTTGTATGGGTATCAATTTATGATGGGTTTGTTGTGTACCAGCTGTAGTAGCGGCTTGTGCTGAAGCATTTTTAGCAAAGTTTGTTGAAGACGAAAAAGGCTTTACAGGTGTAGCAGTTGCAGATGAGGCTAATTGTGTTGAAGTTGATGTTGGTGGTGTAGATGTTGATGATGATGATGAATTTAATGTTGATGAACCATTTGTTTGATTATTGATGTTACTGTTCGAAGAAGAACCTACACTATTGTTGTTATTGATGGTAGTGGTAGTTGTTGTAGTGTTCGTATTCGAACCCTTCAACTGTTCAATTTCATTAACATTTGCACTCTTGTTGTTGCTGCGCTCTTGCGTATTGACCATTCTAAAACTTGTTTACTTCTTAATATAACTCCTATTTTAAATAATACCAATAACAATTTTTGAGACTATATTTATAAAATTCTTCTTTAAATTAGTTAGCTCCACTAGTTGTCAATATTTTAATTAAAAGTAAAATACTTAAATTAACACTATACGTTTGTTTGTTCTATAAAGTTTTGTAGTTGAAGTTCTTTGGTCTATTTTTGTTATTTAGCGTTTATGTCTTGCTTCATTTGTGCTAAAATTAATAAATATTATTTTTTAAATATGTATTTTTCTTTTGATATATTTTTCTAGTTCTGCTTTGCTTGCTATTGCTTTCATAAATTAAACTTAATACTTATGGACTCATTTTTATTTGCAAGCTCGTTCCGTTTAGTATTTATTTTATAGTTAAAAGAAAATTTAATTATTTTATTGCTACGCGCCTTTTTCGCTTTTCTCCAATTTTTAAATTAATTTCAATTTAATTCTTAGGAATATTTTTTATTCTCCCCTTTAATATTTTCGGTACAAAGGCCTGATGCTGTATGCAAAAAAGTGTTTGACGTTGCAAAAACCTAAAAGAAAAAAAAAAAAAAACAAACAATGAAAATGTTTACATTATAAAAATGTTTGTATTGGTTGTTTAGAATGATAATAACAAAAATATTTAAATTTTATTATAAATAAATATGTATGGACTTTATAAAAAATAAATAAAATAAATGCACATTTTACGACAAAAAAAAATACGAAATAGGTTTTTTTTAAATTTCTACATATTTCTATATATATATTTAACCTTTCTTTTATGTTTCTTTCTACTTCTAAATCATATACTTCACTTAACTTCTGCACTTTGCTAAAAAAAGAAAATTAGGAATTTCAAATCTACTTCAACTCAAATTGTTATCCATAAAAAAAAATTCGAATTGCTTTCGTCATCATATGAACATAAATAATAAATGCTAATTCAGCACAAATTCTATGACAAAATTAAAATAAGACATAGTACACATTTATAACAACAAATATTAAGGCATATGAATAATAATACGATATGTCAAATTTGAGAATATAGAAATTCTCTGAAAAGAGACTAAAATGTTTCATTTAAAATAAAATGCGTTTTTGAAAGCAAAGTCCAAATAAACTTGTTAAATAAAACGTCAAATTATTTCAGAATAATCTAATTTAGTTTTTTATTAATTAAAATGAATTTCTATTTTATAAGAACCAAATTAAATATTCAATTTGATACAAACTTCTTTAATAAAAATAATATTGGCTAATTATTTTAATATAAAAATTATTCTATATAAAAAAAAAAAATAATAATAATAATTCCGTTAAATCTGTATTATAGATTTGTAATATTTTAGTTGGAAATTGTATAAAATACAAAAACAGAAGCTATTTAAATTTGTATTGAAAGTTTGAAAATTACAGGGACAGAGCAAGTATTTTGAAATAATGTCGATTGAAAATACTACAATAAAATCCTCGAAAATTGACCAAAAGTAAAAACGAATATGAGAAAAGAAAAATTCCTGAAATACCAAAACTTTTAGAAAATTTAATAAATAAACAACAATTTTCAGAAATTTTAATAAGAAAATTTCTCAAAGAACAAAAATGTTTAGCAATTTCTTTAATAAAACCCAATTTTAAGACATTTTCCTTAAGAAACAAAGTTCTAAAGATTGTAAAACATCTACATCCAAAGTTCTAGGCTTTTTTTGTCGAATTGTCTCTAGTCTCCAGATATTATATAAATAATTATCCTGAAATTTGCAGAATCCCACAAAATTTAAAAATCAATCATGATTTCTCAAGTCCAGGAAAAGATTGTAGGTGACTTTTGTTAAATTTTGTTTAAAATAAATTTTAGAAGGAAGTAATAAGTAAGAATATAATATAGTACTGGCATTTGTATTTTGGTTCGTATTATTTTGAAACATTTACAAACTAACAACTAATAAATCATCTCCTCAAATTACTCCCCTAATATAAAGACGATTTTTCTATTCTATACAATATCAAACTGTAATTATGACAATATGTAAACTATAGTGACATCACTAAAGTTATCCACTTACCAAAATGAAATTCATAATCAATGACGACATAGAAATTGCAAAAAAATAAAGAAATTTTAAATAATTGATTTTTCAAATGAAGGCTGCACACGCGCTTCCGAAAACCTTGAAAAACAATAACAAAAACGCAAACTACAAAAAAAGTGGATTGTTCATGCAATACAATGTTGACCGGTGAAAAGAAATTCTTAACAAATAGAAAATGGAATAGAAGTGACACAGAAAACAGGCTAACCAGCTGATGGAACATGTGAATCGTTGAACTAACATATTTATCACTACATATATAAAAATAATTTATAAGTGGTGTAGTTGAAGACTAAAGAAAAAGGAAACTCTTACATTGTTGCAATGTCAGGGGAATTATGTTAATAGAATTAAATAACATAATAAACAAATCAATAAAAGACAATAATTTACCTTCTTTATCAACTAAATACTTTAAAATTAGTATATGCTATTAAAAAAAACGAAAAAATTAATTCCCAATTTGGAAGCATATTTTCTTATCCGGCAACACCAATAAGTACTACCAAAAAAGATGAGAACATATAGTGATTACTTGCCCCTTTCCCCACCACTACTAGACACATCAAAGAGTCGTCATCATAAAAAATTTTGATTTTTTAAATTTAAAAAGATATTTGATACCAAACCTTATAACATAATACTTAACACATTCATCTAAATTGAACAAAGTCTGTCATAAAATTAAGATAAATTATACAGACGGAATTTCTTTTACCTTTTGTCTTTTTCTTTTTTTAACTCAATGATATTTGAAACACTCCCAAGATATTTGGCTGCCTGCACGTTTCCCAGACGATCTATTGAATGTTATATTTATTTAATACATTTAACTCTATTAATACTTTTTATTATAACAAATACACATTTTTTCTTCTATTCGTATTTCTTTTTGCCAAATTGGCAAAAATTATTTGTTTGGCCTTGCCTTTTTGCTTTTTATACACAAAAAATTTAAATAAAATATTAAATATTATTCTTGAAAATTTCTGTCCAACTTTTTTCGTTTAAATCTAGCTCGTAAAATTGTGTTTTTCATAAAAGTTTTTCTTTTATAAATGAAGCAAAAAATTTCTTTCCTTAAACACAATTTTCTTCTTTTGAACCACTTTCTTTTTTAGTCCGATATTTGCACAAAAGATGAAAAAATTTGTGTCGTTTTCTTCTTCTCACTGAGGATTAGAGATGCCAAACCGGACTGGTTTGTGCAATCCACGGGATTTTAAAATTCTAAATTCAGGCATATTATTTTATATTAGGAGTGTTGCCAGGTAATTCTTTCTGTATTATGCTTAATTTTTAAATTAATATTCTAAAAAATGATTAATGTATTTTATTTATTTATTTATTTATTTATTTATTAAAAAAAAGTAATACAAAAGATTTCAGTATCAAAAAATATGTATTACTAAGTATGACTATAACTGAGCTTTAATGACAACAAAAAATCTAAATCGTTTAAAACTATTTGTTAAAAAAGTAACCAATTTGCATTATCATAAATCGATCCAATAGCAATAACTTAGTGGATAAATATCATTAGTCCAAAATTTGTTTTACATTTAAAATTCTTACACTACGGCTTCGCCAGACATCAAATTAAATTAAATTTTATTGAGACTTTTGATTTTATTACTAACTATATTAAGATTATTATATAGTATGAAAAAAACTTTGAACTATGAATGTTTTATTCTAATAATATCTTATAAAGTAATAAACCCTCCATGGTACACTATGAAGAATTTCAGATAAATTAATTATTAATGCTTGCTCTCGGCATCATAAATATTTACAGTCGACGTTTGTCGATATCTTATGAATAAAATTTAAAATTAAATAAAAATTAAAACTAAATAACAATAAAACTAAATCTAACATCAAATTAACACTAATATAAAATGTTAAGTAAAATCTGTCACCATGGCTTTATTGTCCAGTGTTGGTTAATGAAGCAATAAATTATTGTGATTTCAATCTTTATTTCGATATCTATTGTGATTTTTTATTTAACACATGTTATTGTAGCCTGTTCTTGACAACATTTTCCTTTTAAGACATTTTATATTTCTCTGAATAATTTATTTAGTTTTTAATGAATAAAACATTATGGATTATGAGAATGAAGAAGATGAAATTTTAGAAGAGGTAATAAATATTAAATAAAATATCGAAAATCATTTCATTTATCTTGTGTTTCTAGATACCTGTGTTTCTATCAAAAAATCTTCAAGAAAATTTATATCTTTTCCAATATCCTACAAAAACACAAGTGTCAAATTTCGAAACGGCTGCTGTGGTAAACTGTTGCGTTAAACCTCTGAATCATGAGGTAAAAGTGGATTTTGCCTTAGACACGGAGTCACAATTTTATGATCGATTTAAGGGTGAACAACTCGCATTAGCCGCTGATGGTAAATCTCAAGCGAAAGGTGAGAGGCCTACCTTTAAAAGGGGCATAATGGATAAACAAGCCTTTGTTAGTTCTACATCTCTGGACGATGTCAGTAAATATATTGTGGGAATATATACAGATAAGGAAATACACTTATCGCCTCTGACTTCAATACTTCAGTTGAGACCTTCATTTTCATATTTTGATAAAGAAGATAAAAGAAACAAGGCCGAACAAAAGGCCCTTAACGAAGAGGATGACGATGAAGAACTGCAACAGGTTACTGTCAAATTTGCTCGAGCAGGAGGTAAAAAAGTCAAAGAACGCCAAGGCTATGACAGTTTTATGAAGAAAAGTGTAGATGAGCCATGGTGTGAAACATATTGGCATTCACGGACATCACCTACAGCTGAGCTGGAGCGTCAGAAATTATTTGCCACAAACAGGCAAAGTAGTCATGCTTTAGCTTTAGATACACCCAAATATGTAGAAAAACTTTTGCCTGCCGAGGGTCAAGATCAAGGTATTGATGCTGTTCTACCGGCTAGAGTTATTAGTAAAGCAAAATTAAAATCCATGAACCTTATGGAACAGCTTAAGGTCATACTAAAAGATGCCAAAATGCTATCATTCGATGACATAATGAAAATTTTACAAGAAAGTATAGATCCAAAAATTACCACCGAGAGGGTTTTAAGAACATTGCCACAAGTTGGTATTTTAATACACGGCAATTGGGTGCCACAATCGGAGATTCTCTATCCCAATGAAACACTATCCAATGCGAATGGTGTTAAATCAGAACTGATGATAAGAGCTCGGGATTATGTAGTAAGTATTTATGATTACTTATCCAATTTATATAATATTTAAATCGAATTGCTTTAGTTATTCCGGTTTTCCCGAACAAATAGTCTGTTCCGACGTCAGGTAATTTATGCCACGCAACTGCCGCCGGATGAAGCAACGGAAGTTCTGCAATCCGTTGCTAAATTAAATTCCGACAAGAAATGGGAATTACTTTTACCACCTGATACCCAATTTGAACAACGCTATCCCGACTTGGTACAAAGACAGGAAATGGTGTGGCGGGCCACTGAACAAACCTACAATGAAATGGATCACGAAAAGTCGCCTAAGCGTGCGCGAAAAAGATCACAGCGAGATTCAAAAACATATTCCACTAGTGCTAATATGGATGCAAATGTACCTATCACATCAATTTAGCTTTATAAGCATAAAAGAAATATTTTATTAAAATATAAAATTCGTATTAATTTTACTTGAGATCACAAGAAATTATAGATAACGTCGTTTTAAATAAAACAAGTTGTAGATTGTATTATTTAAGGTTTAATTGTTTTTAAAATATTTTCCACAACCTCTATCAATAAGTGATTACGGTTCTCTTTTGTAACTACAATTATTTTCGCTTTTGGATGATTTTTTAGAAGATCAACCAAAGGCAATGGTTGTCGTAATTCATAGGGAACTGTTGCTAATAAGATTGACTTCATTATACAATTTCTCACAGCCATTTCAAATTTTTTACTTTTCAATTCCATTTTTCCCACCTCATCAACTACCAATAGTTGTTGACGACTGCAATTTATATTTAGTAACGGCAAAGCAAGATTTTCGAAATCTTTAATGTTGACACAATACTTTCCAACAAATGGCCCTTTTCCATTCCGATCTAATCTGAAAGAAAATATAGAAATTAGTATATGGCAAAACTAACCTAATATTAATTTACCTGGCCAATATTCCTCTTTCCTTATTTAAAGTAACAATATCAAATCCTATTCGTTCACGACTATTGAGATCACGTACTTCCTCTGTATAAAAGCCATTGCATTTAATTTGATGTTTATGTATAAGTTCTTCACAAACTTTTCGAACCAAGGTTGTCTTTCCAACCCCGGGTGGACCCGTTATTAATATCAATCCAACTCTTTCATTCATTAGTATGAGTTTCAATAAAAATAAAAAAAATTCTAAAATATAACGATTATAGGAGTTTGCTTTAGTTACAAAAATAAAGTGTATAGTTAACAATAGATTGTGTTAACAAAATATGGGATTTAAATAATCAAAAGAAAGAAGCATTATGGGTATTCTTGTGTGAGTTTGTTCGCAATAATTTAAAAGTCATATCTTATTAAATTATGACTTTTTCTTTTAATTGGTAAAAAATAAAAAATTGATTTTTTTAAGAAAATATAGTTGAAATCAGTTTGATTTATCTACTATTTGTGACAAATGAAATTAATTTGACTTGCTTGAAATAATGTTAAAATATACTTTTAATAAAAATTTTGTGTCTTTTATAAATGATATATATTCTCTAGTTAAACAAAAATGTTTCCTTTAAATACAAACATGTTTCCTTTTTTTCTGTTAGTTTGTAAGGAACTAATTTTAATGGGTCTTTTATTACTTTTTCTGTAAACAACTGATTTTAATGTGTAAAAAATTCAAATAAGTAACAAGAGAGAGAAATTTTTCAAAATGAATGGCTTTCAAAAGCGAGTCAGTGAAAAAAATTTTAAAATGCTATTTTTCAAATTTTTATGGAAACACTTCTTGGATAAGAAAAAATTCACTAGTTTATCGATTATAAGAAAAAAATATTACTATTATATTAAATTGCCACAGGAAACCGATTCTTTCAACCTTTACAAAATAATTTTCGACGAAAAGAAGAAAACACTTATTTTTTAAGAAGAGAAATATTTAAGGGTTTTGTTTATGTGATATTTTCAATATTGCTTTTAGCATTAAAGAAGTGGATTCATGATTATTATTATTATTATTATTATTATTATTAT
>JACGTJ010005257.1:0-27578 GCA_014858695.1 Chrysomya rufifacies | reverse complement strand
TTATTATTATTATTATTATTATTATTATTTATAATTAAATCAATGACAAGAGTACATTCTAAACATTTTCAATTAGTGTGAACATTTTTACTTCGCTAAAATACAACACTGTAAATCATTGACTTTTATTATCATATCATGTAAACAAAATGAATGCCAGTGCCCATATAATTTGATTTTCTCATTTTATGGTATCGCATAACTGTCAATTGTTGTTAAAAAGTAGAGAACTAGGAAAATATGTCTACTGTAATTTGTTAGTGTTCATTGACAGTACGCGGTAAAATATATTCTTTTTGTTCATTTGCAATCACCACCAATATTTCATTATGTTTTGGTATTTTTTCTTTCCAAGTCAACCACAGAGAAAATTTTAAAGCATTCAAAAAACGACGAGAGAACTAAACACACGTATAAGAAAAGAAGATAAAATAATTAACGAAGTGATAAAATTTTTTTATATATAAAAAGAAAAAAATATTTAGGAATAAACAATAAGTTACTTAAACTACTAGAATATATTAAAACACGGTAATTGAAAATAAATAATGAAAAAAAGTTACTTAAAAGAACAACATATAGAAATTTAAAAGAGAAAGAAAAGTACCAAAAAATGTTATTTTTTACGTGCTTTTAAGCTAAATGAATATAAAAAATATATAAAATTTTAATTTATTGAATATAAAGTGTTAAAAACAAGTGCGTAATGAAGAGAAATTTGTGTTAAATTTAAGAAAGTAAAATTAATAATATGTGCTATTCTTTTAGAATCAATAACTTTAATTAAAAAAAAGCTTAAAAAACAACAAGTATCAATGTATATTATAAAAATATATGTATAAAATAAAAGAAG
Source organism: Chrysomya rufifacies (assembly GCA_014858695.1). Classification (NCBI taxonomy): domain Eukaryota; kingdom Metazoa; phylum Arthropoda; class Insecta; order Diptera; family Calliphoridae; genus Chrysomya; species Chrysomya rufifacies. Next base: position 26,725 of record JACGTJ010005257.1, on the reverse strand, counting down.
GAAAGAATGGAGGTTAAACACCTTTTTCTTTGTACATATTTTTATGTGTTCTATAAAGAATATTCTTCATTCCTTTATTATTTTTTGCTTTTGTAATAAATTTGTAAATAATGCACTAGTGTGCATGTAAATTTTACTGTAATACATTTTTTTTTTTCAATTATTTTGTTTAGGATATATTTTTTTAATTTAATGAAATTTTGCACGCGTTATTAGTTTCTTTTTATTGTTAGCAGAAATATGTACAACAAAGGAAAAATAATAAAAATTTCATTGCATTAAATTGCTGTTGTGCTGAACGAACGTATTTTCCAATAAAAACAATAAAACATTTAAGAAAATTCTCTTTTTTAACGACCACACCTCGTCTCTTGTATCCACGAATAAGTGCGACGTGTATTTATTATAATTATAATTTGTTATAAATAAAAAGTTACACTTTGTTAACTGTTTTTGAAAATTTTTATTCAAATATTTTCTAGTAAATCGTTTTGGAAAATATATACCACCAAAATTACCTCCCACCCTCACACTTTACTTATAACAAGGAAAAAATTGTTCGTGTACATACACATAAATAAACGAGTAATTCTTTCCGGCTGATTTGATGTCTTTGATGATTTTTAATTTTTTTTTGGTTATTTTTTTAAATTTCTGCCTAGTAAAGGATTCCTTCTGCTTATATATACAACATAACTAAATTTGTATCCACATATCTTTCTTACAGATGTTGCCCGTTATTTATTTGTAATAAAAGTCCAATAGTACATTCATGGGACATATATATATACAACAAATTATTATAGTCTGAAAATTATTTGAAAGATAGCACTTTTTGTTGGAAACAAGAATGGTTATTTTAGCAAGTTCTCACAATAATCCGGTAACTACAAAGTTACTTCCAGTTGAATGACAATCAGTAACTGCAAAGCGCTTGTAAAAAAGCTAACTGTATTTCAAGTTAATAAATACAAATTTTTATTTTTCAATATCAAAACATATTTACTATTGTTTAAATATTTACAAAAGTTTAAGAATAATTATCATTTTTCTTTAAAAGAAAATTGTTAATGTACAAAAATAATAGGCATCAAAATGGAGTAACAACGTTTTAGCAATTTTTTTTTTTTTTTTCCAATTTTTATAAATTAGTAAAATTTTTCATAATATATAGAACCTCTTTAAAATTAATCTAATCATTTTTTAATTTGATTATATTAATTTATATACATAAGCACAAAAACTGTTTTTTCTTCTTATTTTGCCTCTTCATTTCTTTTCTTCTTTTTTTGTTAAACAATTAAATTGAATTATTCGTCATTTATTTCAACATGGGTGTCCATGAAAATCTCTTCTATTTAGTTAATACAAGTGTAATTAAAATTGAAAATAAGAAATAAATAAATTGTTACTGTTTTCTTTATACATATAGTTTTGCATTTAACATTGTCAGTTATTGCTGGTTTAGCTGCTGCTGATCAATTTAACAACTGTTCCCTTAGAGAACAGGCTGTTTTAAAATAAACATTTACCTCTTGGTACCTACAAATACATTTTATTTAAACTAGAATATAAAGCATTTAAGGAGTTTAATTTAAGGTACGTTTTTATTAATTAAACAATATTTTAAAACCTAATATAATATACATATGTCATAGGTCAACAATAATTATGTTTTTATTTTGCTTGTTTATATCTTATTAATTTTAAAGAACTCAACAATAACGAAATATTTAAATGAGAATATAGGTTTTATTTACCTAGTAGCTAATAGTACTTATTGTTCTGGACGTTCTTAAGTTTTAAATAGGTAAATAATATTATCTTAGTATTGAAAAAATGCCGGCTCAAAATATTCGTATAACGGGTTTAAAACCCGTGTTTATATTATTTTCTATAAAACATTTAAATAACATGTATTCTTAATACAAAACAAGAAAAAAATATAAATACCCAAATGATGACTTTACCTGTGTGTTTCTTTATTTTCTTATAACAAATATTAGTCATCATCACACTGTTACAAAAACAAAAATACAACAGTTGAAAACAAACGGAAAAATAATAAGTTTTGTGATTTACAAATGAAGCATCATTTTGTTCTTATTGCACTCTTAATTATGAATTATCAGTATTAATAGGAATTGAAATATTAAAACTTCATATTCATAAGTTTTTAACAATGAAATTAAACCTAAATATTTAATCGATTTGTAATATCTTCAAAATATTTATATATAGAGTACAAAACTGGTATCATAATCATTAATATACATGTGCTGAATTAATGGTAAAGTTTTAACATTTTCAAAAAATTGTTTTATTAAATGTTGTTTTCATAATCGTTTATATGCCTATGCAGAATTAGTGGTAAAGGTTTAACATTTTCAAAAAATTGTTTTATCAAATTTAATTTTCAATAAAATGGTTAACAATGTTTTGGGTGCAATATAAAATAATCCATTGGTCATAATGTTCCAATAAAATTTTATTGGACGCAGTGTAAAACCATACTTATTGAAAAATATATATTTATTATTAAGAATTTGTTGTCAATACTGTTCAATTATATATTTTATGAACAGTTAAGAGAGTTTTAGTGCAAGAGAACATTAAAATTTAACGTAAAATACATACTCTTAGAAACGCTCATTTTTATTTATATTTCCAAAATAAATTTAAGTTTTTAATACGTGATTGGAATAATTTGACGTTAAACACCTATTTAGTAATGTCATCAACTTTTATTTTTAATTCAATTTATTTATTTTTTCAATATTAATATTAGCATAATATCACATACGAACAATGTTACTTAATAATAATTTTTGTATTTTACAATTTTAACTACATAAAATAGAAGTTAAAGTAAAATATCAATAACTTTGTAGGTTTTTTAATTAAACACACCTTTAAAATTAACAATAAAATGTTCATACATTTAAATTGTATATAATTTATCGGAAGAGTATTAAATGTAATACATATATAATTTGCAATTTATTGCTGCTCATATAAAACATTTTTTCATTTACATTTCGTTGTTTAACTAATAAAAAGTCATTGAAAGTATGTAAAAATTTTTAAACTTTGTTAAATTAATAAAAAGGAAAAATTTCCTATTTACAAAAAAAAAAAAAAAAAAAAAAAAAAAAACAAAAGTTTCTAAAATTTAATTTTTTTTAATCTTTAAAAGCACAAGAAAATCTGTTTTCCACTAAAATGTAAAGTTTTATTCGTAGATAGAAAATTAATTGAAATTCCACATGATTTGAAATTTCTTTGATAATTCCGTAAAATTATCCTGTGTAATTTTTTTTTATAAAAGTAAAAATTTCTAGTTTCGTCAAAATTATTCAATAGTTTATTATTTATTATTATTATTTTATATTATATTTTAAAGATACCAATTTACCTTTTATTCTTTTTTAAGAACTAAAAGTGCAACATTTATCTTCATTAAAAAAAATCAACTTTTTGCTTTCAAGATTTTAGTCAGTAACGCAACTCTTTTATATAGATATTTGCTATAAAATAACTGATTTAAGATTTGAACATTTTTATTATTTATTTTTTTAATTTGTTGATACCTTTTTTGCATATTTGGTACTTTTTATATGTATATTTTTTCTTTTTTACGATTTTGATGCATTTGTTTGTTTTTTGTACATTTTATTGGGATCCTTTCAGATCAAATTCATTGTATTATTAAATTTTCCATTTATCAAATTTCCCCTAATAATTTTAAATTTTTTACTTTTTGCTACGAGTTGGAAATGCTGTACAAATCTTATAAAATGCTGTACAAATCTTATAAAATCTCAAGTACTTTAATACAATTTTACCCCATTTATCCCAAAAGAAGCCGAAATTCAATAAAGGTCATAGTACCTGTCTATTAATTTTTTGTTAAAATAGCAGAAAATACATTTCTTTCAAGAACATTTTTATATAGTTTATCGTTATATTTTTAAAAGTATTAGACATTAATTGCCAATTGGTTAACTCTAAAATTTTATTTCACTTGACTTAAATTGCTTTGTCTGTCAATAGATGACATAGATAATTTACTATACTGTCTAGTAACTTTTTTCTGTTCTCTATTTTTTTTTTTTTTTATTTTGTTCATATGCCTTTTTATTATAATTTGTTGAGTTACATATGTATATTATTTTAAAATTTATTAAACAAGGATTTTTTAATTAGTGCTATTTAAATTAAAGAAGTAAAATTTTTAAACCATTTAAAAACTTTATTGGCGAACACTGGGTAGATAAATCTGTCCGTTAGTAAATCAATGAATCACAATGTTAAAAATAATAATACCAAATTTTTCCTTGTAATATTTATTACTATTTATGACCACAACTTTATCAATATTATTTTTATGCGATTGTTAATTTAATGCTATTTGTCATTTTTTTAAAATATATATATTTATTGTTCAATTACCAATAAGGCGATAATTATAATTAATTAAAGCATAACAGTAACTGATATACTTCAAGAAAATATTTATTTAAAAAAATTTCACACAAATCTATAAATCTATAAATACAATTTATATACGCTAGCTATTCTAGCATTTTTATATTTAAAATGCAAGAAATATATGTATATATTTCAAATAAAGTAAATAAGCTACAAGTTGTTCTTTTTATTGTAAATTGTTAAATGTAATGCAAGACTTAATACATAATGTAATTCATTGAAATTTCATTTGATATGTTCAATTTGTCAAGACAATGTTTAGACAGTATGTAAATATTATCTTTCGTTGGATTTCTATACTAAATATATAAATTTAAACTGAACAATTATATCATTACTATAATTCAATACAGAAAAAAATTATATAATCAAACCTCGTGCTATTCTGTGCACGTGTTTAACCTTCACGTCATTTTTAAGTATTTGATTGGAAATCACTATTCGTCTTTTTTAATTTTGTTTGATTTTTTCCTTTATGTTTTAAATAATTATATTTTATTATTTTTCATTTTGAAAATGATTGAAACAACATTAACCTTACACTTATTATATGTACTCGAATTATGTTCTCGTTATGGTGGGGTGATGGGTGACATTAATGTTTAAAAATAAAAACAAAAATGATACAAAAGTCCAATTAAGGTTTGCCAGTATGAGGAAGATACAAAAATATTAAAAACTTATTCCTCTTTAATGTCAATTTATTTCAAAAATGATATATTTTCGTGTTTCTCTTAGAGTTGGTTTTTTAATTTGTCAAGTACATATGTATATATGTATGTAGATAATTGGAAATCGAAGTACATATACATAAATGTTTACTTTTTAATATTTTATAATATAAAAAATCCATAAAAAGGAATGTAAAATGTTATTAAACTTTTCTGATTTTTTATGTGAAATCGAAACTGTTATGATTCTATTTTTATTGCAATAAGTACTTGGTGTTTTTATCCAGAAATTATGATTTTATAATTATTCGTCTAATCGGGATTTTTTTTATCGAGTTTGGATTATTCAAAATTTTAAGAATTTGTTAAATAATATATACTTTTTATTAATTTGTCATATATATTCTACCTACTGATGTATTTATTAATGACTAAAAAAAGCATTTATTATCGGAAAAATTGTGATTCGTATTTTCGATAAATTTTGCAGGTATTTTAACAAATAGAAAATGGAATTAGGAAGTAACCTAACTTAATTTGAATATAAAAATGTTAATACTAATTCCAAGTAACATCTCGAAAATGCACTGGCAGTAATTTCTTTTAATATAAAAACAATTGAAAATCTTGTTTAAGGATCCTCCTCATTCGAAATCGCAAAAACGTTGCTCAGTGGGACAATCTACTATTCATAATATGTAGTAATATCTGGTATAATATATCTTATCACCTAAATAATGTAAATATGAATATTATTTTAATATACATACATAAACTTTGTGTGTAAATATTGTTGCTAATTTTGTTAACAATAACAATAAAATGCGTTTAGAATCAGTTTAGTATATGTGTGTAAAGTCTGTGTGCCTGTTATCTAAGCCATAATGCAAACTAATTTTGTTGCTTATCTTTTTTTCCTGCTTTGTATTTGGGTGAATAACTAACGGGTGTATGGACTTTTACTGTTTTTATATAGTCTTGGTAATATTTCTCCATTCAAGGTTAAAATTCACACGTAACTAACATACATTCGTATTTGTTCTCAATTTAACTGGGTTAAATAAATATGATTTAAAAGTGATTTGTTCTTCATTGTACTACATTAACGTATTCATAATACTCTAATAGTATTCTTGATGAAAAACAAAAGCAACAAAATTTGTTTGAGAAAATAACTAAAAAAAAGTATGCCAATAATATTGTAAAATTTATAATAGAAATGACATAAAAACCAAATAAAACAAATTAGAATACGCACATATTTATTTGATTGTTTGTTTTCTTATTTAAATATGATATTCCAAAGATCATATGAATGGCATGAACTTTATTTGCTTTTTTGTATCCATTAATAAATAATAAATATTAATTTATACAAAGTTATAGATTTTACATTGTGAAAACAAAACAAAAGAGTTGAGTATAAATAAATAAGATTATTTGCAATAAATTTCACTTTCACTTAAAATGGAAATGAACAAAAGAAAAAAATATATATAAACATTTTATTGGAACTTATTTTAGGGTTTTTCTTTATTCACAATTAATGTTGATACTCGCATATTTACTACGAATAAATATAACTTATTTGTATCCAACTATAGATGATATTTAACTGAAAAACTAGCAATTAATCCAGAAGTCAAATAGTGTTTTTGAAAAGATTACTTCTTTTGCCAAATTTTTATTTTAATTCAATCGTGGAAATATAAAAACCTCATTCCTTTCAATTATATTGTTATTTAACATAAGAAAAACAATTTATTTTCACTATAAAATTTAAATTATTTAAATTAAAAGCTTTAAGTAATTTAAGCGAAAATGTATATTATATTTTAAGAATATCGAAATACAATATCGAATACAATATTGTATTTGTGTGTGTACATTTTAGAATGATAGGTAAAAATTGTAACAATTGAAAAAACTGATGAAATTTTATGATAAGCGGTTGTAAATTTATTGTAAAAATTTCTTAAATTGTATTTTCGACAACATACATTATTATCAAGAGTCGTGTTTAGCATTGAGATTTAAAATTATTTTTAATTAAAATCGAAGTTATTAACAATTAAAATATTGACGTCTACAAATTAAAATTTGCCTTAAATATCTCAAAGCGGTTCGGAATGACCCCAACTGTTTGTATTTTCCTTAACATAATTTTATTAAGATCGAAAAGTTATCCATCTTTCCTTAATATATAAAAATTTCCCACATTTTGTTTAGGAGCTCTTTGTGTCGGAAAATACTTTTTTACGTTTTTGTTATTTTTCGGTATTTTAGTACTATTTGGCATACTTCATTCTTTTTTGAGATATGGTATTTTCTTATCCCCCATTTCGTACTTGCATTCTAAAAAGTTTGAAAATTGTATTGGACCATAAGATTTAATTCAACGAAATATTAAATATAAAGAACATGGAAAAACACGATATAAAGTACGAATTTTTCCCTTTTCAAAAACTATCGAACTTTTATTTGCTTCATAAAAAATTCCAAATTATAATTTTTATCTCCAAAGTATTCGAAATTAAACATGTGCGCAATAAATGACAATTACGAACTAAGTTAAAAAGTGTTGGTCAATTGATTTCTAGATTTACGTATTTTTTACGAGAATATGTTCAGCAAATATATATTTTTTTAAATACATAAAGTAATAAACTTAGTTTCTGACTAACATTTTTGAACTATAAAAATCATGATAATGGTATAAATTTTAATGTAGTTGATTTTATTAAATCAAGTACATTAAAAACCTGTCAAAATAAGTTTATGATAAAAATGTACATGTTTTAATAAATACAAGAACAAAAAACTATAATTAATTTATGGATGAGTTTTTGGCATGTCTGGTATGTTTGTTGTTGAATTGTCACATCGTCATGTGAATTATATTATTCTCCATGTTACTTATTAAAAAAAATAATTAGATATTGATTATATGTATATGATTTTATCGTTCTCCTTTTTAACCCTCAAAATCTACTTGTAGTATTACGTTAATTTATACTGACTTTTAATTTTAAAATTAAACATTTTAACATAACATTTCAGAATTATATATGTATATCACAAGGATCATTTCATTAAAATGTTGAAAAAAAAAAAACTAAGTAACAGTATTAGAAGCACCGGACTTTTTTCTACAACTCGATACTTATTAGATAAACTAACTTTATTAACTCGAATGAATAGACTATTTGGATGATTGAAAACGTTTTTGTGTATCATGCTAAAATTATAGATCAAAATAAGGAATCATTTAATAATTTTATATGTGTATGTTTGGTATAAAATATGGGTAGTCACGGTACTAAATTGTATTAAAAATTTGTAATAACGTGAATTAATTTCACTAGTACACAGTATACAAAATAATAAATACAAACTATAAAGAGGGGAAATGCTTGTTCTTATCGGCTAATTCACCGAAATTAACAAAAGTAAACAAGTTTTTAAAATTGACGCTTTTTCTTGATATTCGAAAAACATTTTCTGAAATATACTGAATATTTCGCCATCCTAAATATATAAACATTTTATTCTTTTATGTATTTAAACTAAATTGTTTTAATAAAGTCAAATATTAAATAAAATACTGATTTGAAATATTTTAAACTGTGTTAATTACTATTTTTATAAATACTTGATAATTTTATTGTAACAGTTTTTGTTTCACTTCCTGTTTCTTCAATATTTAAAAAATGTTAATGTTTCGTATTTCAATTGCAATGACATATTAACTTAAGACATTTTATAAAATATCTATAATCTTTATTTTTGAATTTGTTAAAGTGTTCTTAACAAGAATTCATATTTAATTCAAAAACATGCATCTTAATAACCGTAAGTGTGTGCACATCATTTTCTTAAGTGCAACGTACGAATTAAATTTCTTTTTTTTTTTTCAATAATTATCATTTTACGATGAGTACCTTCTTTCTGTTATTTACTTATTCAATGTTAATAAAAAATTACAATTAATATTATACAAATCGAAAAAAGTTTAAAAATTGCCGCCAATAAATGGGCACAAAAAATAAAAGAAAACAACAACAACAAGCCTCAGAATATTGTGGTGCTGTCGGCATAAATAATAGCAAAACGTGATATAGTGATACTGATTGTGCATTATAAGTTAGTGACAAGCGCAAAAAATGGGGAAAATAACAAAAGAAAGAGAGACTAAATAAAATAAATAAACAATATAGAGAAAAAGTACACAAAATAATAATTATTTAGCCAAATATTAAGTAGCGTTCTTGATATCGAAGAATGAATAATACAAAATATATAATTAAATACAACGATGCCAGATTTTATTAAATGTTTTCTAGTCCATGATATACAAATGTCAGAAACATTGAAGTTTACAACGGTTTTGAAAGGAGATTATAATAATTCTTGGAATTAAATTATTTTAAAGCTACATAAAATTTTAGACATAATTTTACTTCAACTAAATTATATTTCGATTTGCTTTTCAGATTTTCGAAATGTTTCTTCTTTAGCTCATTATTTTTCATTTATAATATATTAAAAGTATATCAAATTTGTTGATTTAAATTTAATTTAAAACAATTTGTTAAATATTTTTTACATAAGATTTCTGCCGGTATTAAGACCTTTGAAAGTTAATCCATGATTAACAAATAAATATTAATTTTTAATACGACCAAAAGTGCTTAGGTACTAACGTGTATTGTAAATTTAAATTAATATTATTTTTTGTATTTGTCCGTATATATTTTATTTCAATGGAAATTTTTTTACTCCATTTATGTCCGAAGAAATTAAACTTATTTACTGAAAATTGAAAAAAGAAAATTAAATTTTACCCTCTAATTTTGTATTGGCGCTACCAACTAAATTAATTGAAAAAAATTAAATGAAGTGAATATTTGCTAGTCCAGCATTTGAAAAGACTATGAAAATATGTAATAAAAATGTTAACTTGAATACCACATGTATAAGTGTTGTAACAATACAAGTAAATGTTGTATTTTTTTCTACTACCTCGAATCAAAATTGTTATTTATATAATATTCCAAACCACAATGAAATATGTTATCATATCTTTGAGTTTTTATTTTTTATGCGAAAGTAATTAACATTTTTTTTAACATATTTCATATTTTGTATTTTATTTTTAATTTAGTAATTTTCTATGTTTGGTGATATTTAGAGAACATTTATTCATTATACATCGTGTATAAATGATAAAATGGGAGTCTAATAATGATCAAATTAATTAATGTTCATGATTCCGCTTGATCGTCTCTATTATTTCATTTCATTACATTCATGATCCTAGTAGATCGTTTTATGATCTCATTTTATCATATAACGATGGCATTTGATCATAGATTTTTTTTCATTATATTCAAATATGTTTCCTATTATGATCAAATTATGTTCAAGTGGGTTCATAAATATGATAAATGCAGTGAATAAGAAGGTTTCAAATTATAATAAAATGTTATACAAATTTTAATAATTATTTTTTCTAATAACAAATAATTGAAATGTTGTTTACAAAATCCAATTGAGATAAATAAAATTTGTTTTATATGGTTTGCATTTAGTTACGATTGAAGTTAATTATAGCCGTATCTAAGTAACAAAATATATATGTATGTATGCCTCGAATAAATAGTGATATAATTTAAATTTGAAACAAACATAACTGCCATTGAAATAACGCCCAAAAACTAATATCACATATACAGTGGCAATCAAATAATGTCATTAATAATAAACTGTTTTGCAAAACGCATTTATTTTAAGTGATTGCAGTTGCAGAAAAACAAGAAGTTACTACAAACTATTTTCGAACCCTCACCAACAAATGAGAAAGAACAACATTTACAATTTAATTAATATTTCTTTTGCTTTCTAACTGCATTCGTTAATAAACAAAATACTCAGCATTGCAAATATATTAGACAAACATAGAACTTTGCAAGAAAAAAATTTAAATCAGCTGGGAGCTTACGACGTCTTTTTTTTGGCATTAACTATATGATTCATTCTATTGTACGATATCGATAAGACGCATGGAATAACAGACTCTCTAAATGTCAAACATAATGCAGACAAATTTTGTATACCAATAAATCTATGATCAGAAAACACCATCGAGGTCGTGCTATTTTTCCAGCTGATTATTGTTTTAGTTTTAACATGTTACAAACGGAATGACAAACCCAATATATACCACATCATTTTTTGACGGTAAATAAAAAAATACTTCGCGCCATTAAATATCAAAAATAAGATGACAATTGATAAACCATGTATTACCGCAACAAGTTCTTCTATAAATTGCTTCATGAGTATCGATTTTATCTGGATACAAAGATGAACAAAAAATACAAGTTTAACAACAGTTTTTATCTTCACTGTAAAGTGTTTATCTTATTATAATAAATCGGTGTAACCACATAAAATGTACAAAAAAAATGGTTGTCAGCACTACTACGACTAATATGTTTTTTTCCTATTAATATGTATTAAAAATAAGAAAAAAATACCATATAATAATTAAAAGAGCTTGTTATTTCTTCCTTTTTAATTTGTTAGTTTCTTTTAAAATTTTGTCGTCTTTGCTATTGTAAATTTTAATTGTGTATCATTTATATATTTTTTACTCTTGCCACAAAAATAATATAGTGAGAATTTCCCTGTTGTCGGGTTAAGACGATTTGATTATTATTATTTTTTTATTAAATCTATGTATTAACAATCTCTAAAAAATAATAGATTTTCTTATTAATGGACTTGTTTTTGTAAGTTTAAATGATTAAAAAAATGTCAGATTTATAGAAACAAATTGACTAAAAACGCCAAAGAATTGATTTATTTATTTATTTATTTTTTTTTTTCAAAAGTTTTAGTTTTTGAATTTTTTGGTTTTAGAATATTTGAAATAATTAGTTCATATGAGAGAGCATACATTATTTATTTTAAAATACAAAATAATGTTTTTTTTTTATATTGAATAATATTAGTTACTTAGCATATATATATAAAAGTGTGAGGTTTTGAAAATCGGCCATTTGAAAAATTGTAGGTTAAAATGTATTGAATATTGAATCTGTCATAGAGGTGGAAAACCTCTTATTGCCATTTGCTTAGGAATGGCCAGGGTTAGTTTAAATAATCCACAGCATATCTAGCTAAAGTACACAACTTTACTAAAAAAATCTTATGTTACTTTAAATTTAAAATAAAATTTCAAACTTGAAAAATTTATATTAACAACGAGATATCTTACATTTTGTAATATAGAAAAATATTAAACTTTTGATTAAATTTTATAAATTATTAATAACATTTATAATGGTTTATTATAGGTTTTCAAAAATGTCAAAATATTCAGGAAAAAAATGTCGACTGCTGTCTATGATGATGCTAACCGGTTTTTTCTTCTTTGTGGAAATTGTGGTCGGTTATGTTACAAATTCAATGGCACTGGTAGCTGACAGTTTTCACATGTTGGGCGATATAGCCGCTTTGGTGATATCATTTTTATCAGTTAAGGTATGTTTAATTAATATTTACTTAATTTTTATGTATGACTAATAAATTCATTTGTTTTATGTATTTAGATGTCACCGAAGAAATGGTCAAAAAACACATTCGGTTGGGCACGTGCCGAAGTTTTGGGAGCTTTAGTTAACGCAGTATTTTTGGTTGCACTTTGTTTTAGTATTACAATAGAAGCGTTTAAGAGGTATGCAGAATAATAACAATTTCTCTATTATAAAAAATAGATTTATTTGCTCTGTCCCAGTACTTGTCTAATTTACAAGTTTTACGGCTTAAAGACATACCATACTCCGCTTCAACTCATAGTTGCATTAAAATATATTAAAATAGACATACACCCACCCAATCAATTCCATATTTGAAGTATCGAAGTGCAATTGACCTTTAGTCAAAAATAAAATAAAAACATTTCAATTATAATGTTTAATTGTTGTACTTACCAAATTTTGGTTTTAGTTAGACATTACTAGAAAATTTTGTACATTTTGTAGTTTTTCAGATAATTTTTAACTAAAACTTTCATATCTAACATTGAATATTGTTTTATTTTATCGACTTTTAGATTTATAGAAGAAGAGACTATACATGAACCCGAATTGTTGGTTACTGTAGGTGTTTTAGGTTTAATTGTTAATGGTATTGGATTGTGTTTACTTTATGGTACGTTGAAAATAATTTTCCATAACTTCGATTGGAAAAATAATAAAAATGTTTCTATTCTTTATTTATTTAGAACATGGTGGTCATCATGGTCATTCACATGGTGGCGGCTTAAGACGTAATCACAGTAGACTTACAGAATTAGCTAACGTAGATGAAGGTGAAAATCCAGAAGATTTTACTTATGAGAAACCGGTAAGTCATAAATTTAATTCAATAAATTTTTTATTAAAATCAATACAAACGTTAAAATTTATATTAGAAAGAAAAACCAAAGAAATCCAGTCATGGACACAGTCACGATCCCGGTTCCATGAATATGCGTGGTGCATTTTTGCATGTATTAAGTGATGCTTTGGGTAGTATTATTGTCGTTATAAGTGCGTTGGTAAGTTTACAAATGAAATTTACTCTATGGAATTGTGTTTAGTTTGAATTTATCTTTATTAGGTTGTTTGGTTAACCGATTGGAAATATCGTTTTTATATGGATCCCGCATTATCGATTGTTTTAGTGTGTTTAATATTGCATTCAGTCTGGCCTTTGTTACGTGAATCAGCTCTAATTTTATTACAGACTGTACCCACACACATTCAGGTGAGAATTGCAAATTTATATAATATCTAAAAATGCAAGGACTTAATTTTTTTATAATGAATTTTTTTTTTAATTTATTTCTTAAGGTTGATGACATACAAAAACGTTTATTGGAAAAAGTTGATGGTGTTTTGGCAGTGCATGAATTTCATGTTTGGCAATTGGCTGGTGATCGTATTATAGCTTCAGCTCACATAAGGTAAAAAGTAATTTTAACAGAATTGAAAAACATCGAAGTTATTTTTATTGAAAAGAACAAATAAAGCTATAAGTGTGTGTGTGTCAAATTTGATTTAACTAAAAAATACTTTTTATTAAAAATTTAAAATTTTTATCAAAATTGACTTTTTTTAATTAACTTTAAAATTTTTATTTCAAATTCCCTTTACATATTTTGTAAAAATTGTTAAACTTAAATTTTATATGTATCGACCGAAAATGCAACAACAAAAGTAAATACTTAATTTTTTAACTATATTTCATACAGATGTCATAATTTATCAGAATATATGAAAATCGCTGAAAAAGTCAAAGAATTCTTTCACAATGAAGGCATACACTCCACCACCATTCAACCGGAGTTTGTTGATATGGATGTTGCTTGCATTGTATCGGAGGGTACATCCAGTCTTAATATGAGCAGTTCCGATTGTTGTGCATTAGATTGTCCACCTTCAACTGATAATGGTTGCGTTAAAGCCACATGTTGTCAAAACAATAATAAAGTGGTTAGTGGAAATATTTTTAGTATTTTTAACATGAAATTCGTTACTTATTTTTTAATTTGTTTAGAGTCAACTGCCATCACCGACAAATTCACCATATATGTGTCGTCAACGTAATTCCACTAGAAATGCCAATGATGTTGAATCCGGTTCATTGTTAGATCCGGTAACGAGTGGTGGTTCTTCGGGTACTAATGGTAGCGCCAGTGGCGCATCGACACTTAAAGATAGTAATGGAGAAGTAGTCTGACAACATTCGTTCCATGCAACATCAACAACACGTAATATTAATAATAAACCAGTAGTGGCTCAGGAAATAAATCACTTACATGCTGCTGCTACGGCAGCATCTTTAACAAAAAATATTCAAAATCATCAACAGCAAGATAAGTTGATAAATAATCAACAAAATCGTAAACATATTCCAAATTGTAAAACACAACCAACGACAACAACAGCCACAATTACAGTAACTTCATCAGTGTCAACGTCATCATCATCAACATCATCTACTTTAGCAATTAATAATAATAAAAATAAAGATGTTTTTAAAACTAAAATTAAAACCAACAATGATCAAAATGGTGAAGATCTAAAAAACCAAAAGGATAAAAAACAATTACACAAATCTAGTAATAATACCGCTGACAAAGATATAAATAAAGAAAATGAAGAAATCATTGATGATTACTTTACGCTGCCTCCTAAAGCCTTGTTGTCTCCCACAACAACTCGTGATATTTATGAAAATAGATTAAAACCAGCATCATCTTTTACAATTAACTATCAGCAGTCATCAACGCCAGTATCAGTATCAGCTTTAACATCATCGCCAAAGTCATCAGCATCCGTTTCACCACCTGTTACTTCAACCACCGTAACAGCTGAAAGGCGTCGAGATCTAAAGCTCAAGGCTGAGCAACAAAATCACGAACAAATTGAGCTTAACAAAGCCTCTCTACGACAAGGAGATGAAGTGGCTTTGTAATTGAAATCTTTATTATTAATCCTTCCCTAGTACATTTTCATTTTTAATGTTATTTTTACATTACAACACTAACTGTCATGTATGAATATTGTGTTTGGTTTGTGTAGAATTATCATCTGCATCTTGTCATATTTCTATTCTAAAAAAATCGTTTTTCGCAATTGACCAATAAAATTATGTTAACATAAATAATGTTATTTATTTTTCTTTTTTATATATTACGAAAAACACAATAATATAAAATTATATATTAAATTTGATGTAGTATAATTTTTATTAAATTTAATAATGAAATGAAGCATAAAAAAACAATAACAATAATAAGCAAAATTGTTTTGTTAACTCTAGTTATTTTAGTAAAATTAAAAACACATAAATAGAAGACAAAATAATAATAATAATAATAATAATAATAATAATAATAATAATAATAATAACGTTACTATAAATAAACCAAAATTGTTTTTATATTTTAAATAATTATACATACATAAAATGAAGAAACAACTGAAAAACGCGTTTTATATCATTTTTATTACTTTTCAAATATTCTCTAGTGTATTTTTTTTTTTTATAGATTATTGGTTTGTTGGATGAAGTAATCCGTGTGCGTTTTACACACCATTTTGTTTAAAATTATTTCAAATTTAAGTAACAAATTCAAACATATTTGTAAAAAATTTAATATCAAACTATTTTTTATGTTATTTTGGAAGATAATCCATTATATTTTTGTCCTTTTTTATTTATTTCTTAATTTGGTTTGAGTTGGATGATTCATGATACATTTATTTTCCGTGTATTATATATAAAAAGGCGCTTTTTTAGAAAAAGAAATAAATGAATTAAAAAAATACAAAGATATATGTGTTCAATTTATTTTAAGATGGATGGGATTTGTTGGTATATTTAAATAAATTGGATAAATTTATACGAAACGAAAAAAAATATTTAATTAGATTGAAATTATTGTCGACTTTCATAATTGCTTTCCGTTGCGTAAACTTGTGAACGTGTATTTTTTAAACAGCTCTATCATAATAGTTTTAAAAATTGTGATCTTTTAAAATAAATATTTTCATTTTCTTAAAAAATGTTAAATAAGAAGAAAAAATAAATATAAAAGTACATTTTTTAAACTAAAGTCTTAACAGTTTTTAACTAGTTTTTTGCAATTGACAGAATTCTAATAGCCAAATATAAGTGATGAGTTTAAAAAATTTGTCAAACGTTCTACAAATTCTCAGAAAGCGGTTTAAAACATTGTGGGAGACAAATTGAAAAATTATTAATAATGCATATTTGTTTCACAATAATTTTATTAAATTAATTTATAATAGTCTTTGTTTTATTATTACTAAAAATTAACAACTTTTCGAATAACTACTCAATAAATGCTATAATTTGATATCAATATTATCTTCGGTGGTTTCATCGACGATTGCCTCATCCCAAGGTCCATGTATATTATGCTTGTATCGTTGATGTATACAAAATATACAAGGACACACAATGTTAATAAACAAAGTAACACAGACATAAATCAACAAAACATTAGAAGATATTAAATACAAACAATAGCAGCAGGTGGCAAAAACCGGAAGGAACATATAAGAACGCCAATATTCCTTGGTGATTATAGGATATAGAGCAAAAAGTATAGCTGCCTCCACCATTAACACGAATGCATGATAGGACGTTGATAAACGCGAAGCTAAACATATTGAGCCAAATATGGCCGCATTCACAGAAATGGTCTTTGACACCATTGCTACTGAAAGACCATAATCACAAAACACAAGATTCAAAAACATTACAATAAATGTCATTGAAAATATTGTATCCGTTGACACTGCATCGGTGAGTGTGTGTAGTATTGGAGCAAATAAGTAACCAAATAATAGTACTGTCAGCAATGTTTTTGAGTCCTCCAAAATGATGGTAGGGTTTAAATGTTTTCCTCGCAAGAACACATAACCCAAAATGGTAATTAAGAAACTTGGCCATAGTATGTTGGTAGGTGATACTTTTTCACTATATAATGCATGGAATATGATGAGAAATCCGGTAATGCATGATATTTGATTATTCAACACTGTAACACCCTGTACGGCTTCGTTGATAGTGTAAAATTGTACATTCAAATTAGTTTTCAAATCTTTTAAAAATGTCGGATCCGTATAGTTATCCGGAAACTCCCCATTATCGTATAAATTTTTCCGCCAAATTTTATTTCTTTTATTATGCATCTGTGTTAAATTTTATTTAATCTAGCATGGATATTTATATTTTAATAATAAATATATTTTATTTACATCAAAAGAAAAGACTAGAATGAAATTAAAAGAAATACTGACTGTATTTGACAGATGTTTATTGATATTGTGTTAACATTTTACAGTGAATAAAATAAATGTATAAATCTGGCATCTTTTTTGGATTTTCTTTACAAAATCCAGGAAACACTGAATCTGTGGAAAGTATGAAAATTTTATAATATAATGTATTTGATTTTTGTTTGATGTATATACAAACAACTTGACAGTTGAATTATACTTTAACAAATTGAGCAAAAAATAACCAGCTGATCTAAAAATGTGGAAATTAGCCATTTCACTAATGTATGATATCAACGACTTTTTCCCGTAATATCAAAATTAAAATATACAACTCAAATGTAAAATGAATACGATACGATTTTTCGCGTTATAAAATACGTTCACGCGGCTCTAATGCCTTGCATATGTTTGTCAACAGATACCTTAATTGTGAAAGTTGCTTTACATTTCAATTAATTACACACATATTTAAAAGAGATTTAGGCTCTAAACCCCATTCCGGAGCGACATTTATATGGGAGTCATGGTAAATAATAGCCCGATCATGACCAAACGGAAATATAAATTATTTGAAAGAAAATTTAAATTTTCAATTTGTGTAGCTTTACAGTAGGTTCATTCCAACTTAAAAGTTACTAAACAGTTGTTAAGCTTAAAATGGTTTGAGCATATAATTTTAAGAATTTCTCCTTACAAATGCTTTGTAAAAATACATTATTTTTTCTTGTATTTGGCTGCATTTTATTTGGTTTACAGAATAATATTGAAACTTTTGAAAGTTTCATATTTTTTTTTATTATGTTTTACATTACAGGATAAATTTAAAATGTTTAGTAATAGTTTTAAAAGTAAAATTATTAAACTTCTTAATTATATTTCAATTGAAAACACATAAATTTTTTTTTTTTTTTTTTTTTTTTTTTTTTGTAATTTGTATAATAATTTATTAGAATATTAAATTTTGTTTAACAATACACAATTAATAATTAAAACGTTTACATAAGGTTTTTCTTTGACAAATCAGTTAATTTAAAAAAGTAATTAATACTTAATACTAAAAAGGCAAAAACGGATTGTAAAATAATAATTAATTTGTTTAGTTATTCACTTCATAAATACTATTATATATTTTATATGATAAAATATTAATCATCAGTTTTTTGTCGTTAATATTTGATTAGATATATACTGCATTAATTGACATTTACTAGTAATATTAGTAGAGTAGTATACAACATTTAGTATATGTAAAATTATTTGTTTGTTGTGAGAATTAGCATGCAATTTTGGTGCTTGGCACTTGCACATTCATATTTGTTTATAGTATGTTATAGATGTTTTCGTTCTTATGTTATATTAAAGTTAATTTAAACCCAACCACCTGTAAGTTTATGAAACATTTCCTCGTTAAGAGTTTGATTGTTTTCTTTGGAACGCATAGACATAAAAATGTAGCCGCCAATAAATTCGTGAACCACTTTACAATCGGCCGATTGTACAGAAAAAACAACATTTTCGTCATGGAACTGGATCATCATACATTTAATACCCCAATTAACATTCCAGGCTTTCATGGTATTGTATCGCCAAGTTTTAATGTGATCACCAGAACTTAAATCCATACGCATAATACGGTTGTAGGCAACACCCAAAAGTTCTTCCTTCTTATGACCATCGAATTTAATAACAAACAATGAGACTCCAAAGTTCGGCAATGACTGCCAAGCTTGAATATATTTTAATTTGGCATCCATAAGAGAAAGTTTACGTACATTAGCATGTGCTTCCAGAATACGCTGAGCAGCTTTACTGGATAATTTGCGTAGCATTCTTGGTGGTAAATAATCAGCTGTTTCTATGGAACGAGGATCGACGTTGACTGCTACACCATGTGCAGGTTTTTGTAAATTCAGCAAAGTTTGTATATTCGAGACTTCACTTTCATACGAACTATCAGCTAACGAACGGCCCTTTGAAGCCAAACGACATGCAGCCATCCATTTAGCATATTGTTCTTCACTTTCGCAACGGATCCAAACTTCACTGTTAGGTCCGTTACTGCCCTCTGGGGGGACTTCCAAACGTATGGCAAATTTTCCCTGAGACAGCACAATGTCGGGCGTAACTTCACAACCTCTCAAATTAATAGTAATAGCCGGTGCTCCGCGTCGTGACTCTTCTGCACTTTTGTACAAATGTAAGTGTAAATCGCGATAGGTGAAGAAATACCTTTTATATCCCTTCATAGTGAATTTGCGCGGTTTTAGAAAACGTAAATAATCCGACAGTTCAGGTATTTTTGTTATATTACCGTCAATGTTGGCATTGGGCCCTTCCAGAGTTATCTGTAACTCA
The DNA here is from genome assembly GCA_014858695.1 of Chrysomya rufifacies. Taxonomy (NCBI): domain Eukaryota; kingdom Metazoa; phylum Arthropoda; class Insecta; order Diptera; family Calliphoridae; genus Chrysomya; species Chrysomya rufifacies. Next base: position 6,342 of record JACGTJ010005257.1, on the reverse strand, counting down.
TTTAATGCTGAGTCAATGTCGTCGTCAGTACCATTTGAGGAACTAAAGGAACCAATGCCTGAATCAATATTTTGATATGTTTCATTTTGTTGATTTATTTGAAATTGCAAGGCAGCAAACATAAGACTTTCCTCTTCGGTGCAATCTATTTCCTCGTTCAAAATGGCCCACTTTGCTTGTTCATATAACTGATTGATGCGAACCTGATCATATTTGGGGCACAGGTCAAAGAAAGTATAATATTTGAAGCGTAGACATAAGGTATCATATTCCCGAATTCCTTGTTCCATAATCGACAAAGAAGAATCCAACCATCCAACGTTCATACGAGCCTTTTCAATCAGAGACTTAGGTCGTACAAGACGGGAACGGACATCAGGACTAGGTGAACGGGGAGAGGCTGCTAAATTTTCTTGGAAATCTCCTAGACTAGACCCTGAATCGTACGTCATATATCCATTACTGCTGTGTTTCCAAGTACCAGTCGGAGAACTAATTGGTGTTCCGGGAGCTGTGCCTGCTCGTCTTGGTGTAGTGGCATATGGAGAAACTGGAGCACACAAAAAATTGCCATTTTGTGTTCTATCCAAACTTCCATTGCTACCGTGATAAGCAGAATTAATTGGTATGAATGAATTAGTATCTGGTGCTGGTTGCAAATATACAGTTCCATTTGGTTCGGCAATAGGCACCTTCTTTTGGGGAAACTTCCCAAAGTTTTTTTTTAAATGATCAGCTTCAAGAGGTTTGCATAGTGATAACTCTTCTGGATGGCGTATATCCAAATCTTTACATAAATTTACAACAGCGGCGAAAGTTTTTATAGAAAAGTCTACACGACAATCAAGGTATCGCAAGTCTGGCAATTGAACGCGTAAAATTTTATGCATTGGTGTAAAGTGTAGCAAACAATCAGCTTGAACGCCAAATTGATCTAATGTTGATCGCGTTCGTGTTAGCCAAATATTTTTTTCAGGCCACCAAAGAGCATGATCAGACCAATCCTTAGGATTTTCAGGATCAACTAACTGCAACATAATACCGCCAATGTGTTGATCTCCTTTTACCCTCAAATGTTTCTCAACTTGCAGATCGGTTATGAAGATCCGCAGATTCCAACTGTTGTCCCCAACATGAATCATTTCTGTTGATTTACTTTAATATGTTTATTATATCAGAATTTAAAACCAGAACTGAATTAGTATTCGTCGAATATGATAACTGAAATAAAAATCACAGATGGTTCTCTAGAAATTCATGAAATTGATGACGTAATATTTCTACTTACAATCACTATTGTATTACTACAACACTGAGAAAGAATGTTTTCGCAACTCGAGCAATTACACTACAATATACGTCGTTCTTATCATTTCCCATGCACACTCAAAAAATTAATTGGCCTTACGTATCGTTGTTAATGATGTTGATACCGTTGCAATATGTAGATGTTGCTGGCCTTACTGGAATAATTTGAAGGACTTTAAATTAAAACAATATTTAATAATTAGACATGTTGTTCCCTTACATTAATCCACTACTATCACATTCAAGGTTATATGGTTTCTATTAATGTATCGTACGTTCACGTTCTCTGTTAGACATAAATAAACAGAGATAAATACGCAAAATTCCAAAAACGGTCAGCGTCAAGAAACACTCACAAATTAACTAACAAATTCTAATTCAAATAGTTGGTTAGTTGATATGTTGTTTTTCTTTTTATTATATTTAATATAAGCTTTTACGACTGCGACGGCGTCGACGTGAACGAATACGATTAAGTGTACGATCGCGTAAAAACTTAATAAAGAAAATCAACAACTACAAATACGCAAAAGCAATTAATTCATAATTCGACACGATCTAAATATCGCCCTTTTATTTGTTATTTTGTTTTCTTTTATGTATGTATTTGGATGTCAGCACCACTATAGTAACAGAGTGCCTGAATGTATGACTGACTATTTGCCAGTCACCAGCCCGATATTGATTTTTGAGCGGATGATCGTTGTTCTCACACAAGTCAATTGGTGCTATTTCTTATTATATTTGATTTAAATTCTAATTAATTAAAATAACACGATGATGACGCAGTGGAGGAAAATTGTGTTTGTTTTCACTACTTTACCAAACCCTGTTCTTAACGTTTCTCCACTAAGTTAATTTGTTTCCACAGCACACCAAAATACAAACGGCACAATGATGTTATTATAATGCTATTTATAGAAGAAGAGAAACCTGCACAAAGCAAACGATCGAATAAAACCCATCAAATGATGTTAACTCATGTATGTATATAGCATTCGCAAAACGGAAAAATTTAATTAAATTATCTTATAATATTTATCAAATCACAACCTCACTATCCACTTACTTCCGAAATTACAACCACTCTCACTCGAATTCGATCATCAACTAACGGAATGCAGAGAGCATAGTATAATCCATGGTATACTAAAACAGGTAGTGTAGTAGACCAGCTGATTTTTTCTCCTGTTGGCCTGCAATTTCAAAGCAGGGTGCACGAAATATGGTAGTGTTAGTAGCCCATCTGGTTATTTTTTGTCGACAATTTCGATATCTATATTAAAAATAGTTTTCTCTCTGTCAATAGCCTAATTTAAAAAAGAGAGTTAAAAAATCATGACCTAACTACTATTACTTTGTGGATTTTACTATGTTTCAAAATCTACATTTAAACTAGTTTTCTTCCTCTCAGCAGTCAAAATCCATATATCAAATCTTCTCCGAACTGGCATTACTCTGTTAGTTTTGCTATGGTATAATCCATAGAAAAATTAACCAATTAGCGTGCAAAATAATTTCCTAGGTAGTGGTATTTGTTATTTTTTAATTTATTTATATTAATGCAATCATTCGTGTAGACGCCAAGTAAATGGCAAAAAGTTTTTTCTTTTTAAAATTTTTGTAGTTGGCAATTCGTTCAGTTTATTGCTTCCCCACTCATTTCGAATGGCTCAAAATCTCTTTGTATTGTTTGACTATTTGTCATTCTTCTGAGCAAGAATCGATGTTGGTACAATTGGAATTACAATTCTGTGGTACCGATGGCTAAGGTACCCTAATGTTACAGCTTTAAAATTATCTCCAGATTTATTATACATAGAAAAATAATTGAGTTTAATGCGGGTTAAAAAAATTGTTTTAGATATACTTACAAGCCCATGTCCCAGTTTCATCACTGTCAAAGTAATGTTAAGTACCCAGTTGATTGTTTTTAGGGTATTAAATCTGTCAAATTCTATATAATAAACGAAAATTCCCTCGAAGAGTGCTGATTGTTAATGTCAAAATGCATAAAAAATGAGAGCAAAAAATCTCCCTAAATTATCACTGCTTAGGAAATTATTTTGCCATGATTATGTCCTAAAAAAGGAAAAGTGTCACTAACAGTTTTTTTTAGAATATAATATACATATGTATGTAAAAGTAAAAAATATATAACGAACTAAGTACTTTTTACGAAACATTTTGACATACAGGTTTGAACAATTTTAAAATTCCCTCTGTCAACCCTGTTAAGAATTTACAAAACTCGTGAAAAATTATTAATTTGTTTTTCTTGCAAACATTGTTTTTCTGCAGCCAAAATCACTCAAACATTTTCTCATACAACGAAAACAAAATTTTTTTGAATTTTTGTACCAATATTTGGTGACAAGCATGACAATAAGAATAAAAACAGAATAGAAGAACTCTTACTTTTTGACAAAAAAAAATAAAATTCGCGGAGGTGTGCAAAACATCAAAATAATAAATAAACTATAGAAAATAAAAACAAACTCAAAAACACAAAATAAAAACTTACGTCATCAAAAGAGTTTCTTTCGATGAGACAAGAATTGTGGGATTGTTCGAGGCTGAGACGAGTAAAAGTAACAAAGAAAATTTAATTTTATTTGAGTAAAAAATATGTAATAAAGTGTAATTATTTTATGTTTTTGATTTTACTTTTAATTTAATCTAGATTGTTTGAATTTTACCCATTTGCTACAATAAAATAGTAATTATAATAAATATATTAAAATTAGTTGGCACAAAATCAAACGAATAAAAAGCAACAGCGAAGATGATTCATGTCGGAGAGAATACATGGACATTGAGAATTTTTATAACTGATCTCCAAGTGGAGAAGCAGTTGAGAGTGAAGGGAGACCAACATATTGGTGGTATAATGTTACAATTGGTCGATCCTGAAAATCCCAAAGATTGGTCAGATCATGCTCTTTGGTGGCCAGAGCGTAACATTTGGTTGACTAGAACTCGTTTTACACTCGATCAAGTGGGCGTACAAGCTGATTGCTTATTGCATTTCACACCCATGCATAAAACTTTACGAGTACAATTGCCCGATTTACGTCTCATTGACTGCAGAGTAGATTATTCAATAAAAACATTTGCTGCGGTTGTAAATTTGTGTAAAGATTTAGACATTAGACATCCAGAGGAGTTGTCATTGTGTAAGCCGTTGGAGCAGGAACATCTGAAGAAAAACTATGGAAAATATCCTCAGAAAAAGGCTGTTATATCGGAACCTAATGGTGTGGTTTATTTGCAACCAGCAGCCGACACAAATTCCTTTATACCAGTCAATGCTGGACATAAGGGAGGTAGTAATGGTAGTTTAGATCGAACACAAAACGGAAATAATTTTTTGTGTGCTCCAGCTTCTCCATATAATACTACACCCCGGAAAGGAGGTACAGCACCAGGTACCCCGATGTCTTCTCCCACTGGTACATGGAAGAATAGCAGTAACGGCTTTGGTACTTATGATTCTTCTTCCAGTTTGGGAGATTATCAAGAGAATTTGGCCGCTTCACCAAGGTCACCTAGCCCCGATGTCAGATCACGGTTAGTGCGTCCAAAGTCATTAGTAGAAAAAGCTCGCATGAACGTTGGCTGGCTTGATTCCTCTTTATCGATTATGGAACAAGGTATAAGAGAATATGACACATTATGTTTACGTTTTAAATATTACACCTTCTTCGATTTGAATCCAAAATACGATCTAGTACGCATAAATCAGTTGTATGAGCAGGCCAAGTGGTCAATTCTGAACGAAGAAATTGATTGCACAGAAGAGCAAAGTCTTATGTTCGCTGCTCTTCAATTTCAAATAAATCAACTCAATGAATTTCAATCCTATCAAAATTCAGGTCTTGACTCCACATTCAACGATAATGGTACAGACGATGATATTGATTCTGCATTAAATGAATTGCAAATAACTTTAGAAGGACCAAATTCGAATAGTGATGGTAACATTACAAAAATACCAGAACTGTCGGATTATTTGAAGTTTTTGAAACCCCGTAAATTTACAATGAAAGGCTATAAAAGATATTTCTTTGCATATCGTGATCTACATTTACATCTTTACAAGTCATCTGAAGATTCTCAAAGAGGTGCACCGGTTATAACGATTAATTTAAGAGGTTGTGAAGTAACACCTGACGTTAATCTATCTCAACAAAAGTTTGCCATACGTCTAGAAGTACCTCCAGAGGGGAAAAATGGTCCAAATACCGAAGTTTGGATTAGATGCGAAACTGAGGATCAATATGCCAAATGGATGGCAGCTTGTCGTTTAGCTGCCAAAGGTCGTTCTCTGGCCGATAGTTCGTATGATAGTGAAGTTTCCAACATTAAAACCCTACTTAATTTACAGAAACCAGTTCAAGGGGCTTCCGTTAATGTCGATCCTCGTTCTATAGAAGTTTTGGATTACCTTTCACCAAAAATGTTAAAGAAACTTTCAAGTAAAGCGGCCATAAAGATACTTGAAGCTCATGCTAATGTCAGTAAATTGACTCTTATCGATGCCAAATTGAAGTATATTCAAGCTTGGCAGTCACTTCCAGACTTTGGGGTCTCATTGTTCGTTATAAAATTCGATGGTCATAAAAAGGAAGAACTTTTGGGTGTAGCATTTAATCGTATTATGCGTATGGATTTAAATACTGGTGATCACATTAAAACCTGGCGCTATAACACAATGAAAGCTTGGAATGTTAACTGGGGCATTAAGTGTATGATGATTCAATTTAACGATGAAAATGTTGTCTTCTCCTGTCTCTCAGCCGACTGCAAAGTTGTTCACGAATTTATTGGTGGTTATATTTTCATGTCGATGCGTTCAAAGGACAACAATCAGACATTAAATGAAGAAATGTTTCACAAACTAACAGGGGGTTGGGTGTAAAACGAATTTTTAATAACTGTGAACATTAAAATAACGCACATTTTTACTAAAACAGGTGTTTTTTCTCTCTAACACAAAAAAAAACTAAAATAAATAAATATATATATACATAT